>RJWM01007756.1:0-76418 GCA_004363535.1 Dasyprocta punctata | reverse complement strand
GCTCTTGCTCCTTTTACTTTGCTGCTTTTGTTTGGTTGCTGCCTTGAAGTGCTGTCCCTGTGCCATGCCACCCTGCCTTGGAGTCAGCTGATTGTGGACTGAAACCTCCAAAAACTGTAAGCTAAATAAACCTTTCCTTCCCTAATTTTGGGTGTCAAGTGTTTCGTCTCAGCAACGAGTAAAAAGTAACCAAGACAGAGGCATCACAATCCTGGACTTGAAGTTATATTAAAAAGATACATTGATTAAAAACAGGATGGAACTAGCACAAAACCAGACATTAGGATCAATGAAATAATAGAATACAGAATTTAAAAACTCCAAACACATTCAACTACCCTTTAACAAAAGGACCAAAACATACTTTGGAGGAAAGACAGCCTCTTTAATAAATAGTATTAGGAAAACTGGCTATCCATGTGCAGAAGATTGAATTTAGACCCAGATCTCTCACCCATGTGTTAAATTAAAATCAAAATGGATCAAAGAACTAAATGTTAAAGCCAAAATACTGAATATACCAGAAGATAAAATAGGTAAAACTCCTGAAGTTCTAGGTGAGGCAATGACTTCCTGAATAGAACTTTGGTTGTGCATGAAGTAGTACCAAGAATCAACAAATGGGGTCACATCAAATTAAAAAGTTTCTGAGCAGCAAAATAAGCAATCAACAGAGTGAAAAACGACCTTACAGAATGGGAAAAACTTTTGCCAGCTATTCCTTGGACAGAGGATGCATATCTTGAAAAGAAAGAACTCAATGAAATTAGACCCATAAAATAAAAGCCCCAATCAAAAGTTGGCAAGTAAAATGAGTAGACCCTTCACAGAAGGACAGATGGCCATTAGATACTTGGAGAAATGCGCTCAACATTTCTAGACATTAGAAAAAATGCAAGTTAAAGCAACACCAAGATATTCTCTCTCTCTCTCTCTCTCTCTCTCTCTCTCTCTCTCTCTCTCTCTCTCTCTCTCTCATACTAGGAGTTGAACTCAAGACCTCATGCTTCCAAGACAGCTGCTGTGACGCTGAGTGATATCCCTGGCCCAGAGATTCTGTCTTATCCCAGAAAGAAGGGCCATCTTCCAGAAATCAAACAATTACAAATGCTTTGATCAGGGGAGGGAGATCTACACTGTTGGTGGAAATGTAAATTAATACAACCGTTATGGAAATCAGTATGTAGATTCCTCAAAAAACTAAAACTAGAAATTTCATTTGACCCAGCTATACCCTTCTATGTATCTTTCCAAAAGAGCTGAAGACATCATATTACAGTGATAAATGCATACCTATGGATATAGCAGCACAACTCATAATAGCTAAATCTTAAAAGCAGCATATAGGTCTATTAATAGATGAATGGATGAAGAAAATGTGGTATTTACACACAACAGAGTACTATTCTGCCATCAGGAAGTACAAACTTGAGTCATTTGTAGGAAAATGGATGCACCTTGAGACCATGTTAAGTGAAGTAAATTAGACACACGAGCTTAGTATTCCATGGTTTCTCTTATATAAGAAACCTACATTATAAACAAAGAACAAAATAAAAGATGGATAATAAGAAGTACAAAGTTCACAAAGGGGGAGTGATAAAGAGGTGGAGGAAGGAGTGAGGCAGCAGATAGGGAAGGGAGGAACACGGGATGAAAAAAGGAATTGATTTGTGTTATGTGCCTATACCTACCCTCCACAAGGAATGTAAATAATGTGTACTAAAAACATGGGTTAACAAAAATCTTAAAAAGAAATCAGTTACAGTTGGCATCACATGATCTGAAGGAGAGCCCCAATTGCCTATTCCCAGCCAGTGAATAAAAGGCTTACTTTCCCAGATTATAAAAGGACTAATCCAGTTATAACAGACTTTTCTAAGAAAAGTGTTAAATGAGAAGAGACGTCTGTCACAACGTGGGGAAACGGCAGGCTCTGTCTCACACCACCTCCTCTCCTATTAGCCACCTTGCCCTCTGGGGACCATAACCCTGCCTAGACTGTTGAATTCTCTCAATTTGCCCACCATTTTCAAATCTATAGCTTCAACCTTGAGCCCCCCCCCAGAAGTCCTGATATGTGTTTCAATTGTCTCTTTAGTATCTCCACCCAAATGCCTTACAGTCTAGACACAAAGTGGCCACACGAAACTCTGTTCCACCCTTGTCATCCTTTGCCTTGTAGGAATCTGATCCTGTCCCCATCAAAATGGGTAGCACAGCTCTCCAATCAATTTCTAGAGCCCTAAGACCAGAGTCTCTCCTTAGCTCTTTGACTCACTGACTTCACCCACTCACACATGATGATCTGCAAGTTGCCCCCCAACCACCCAGAAAACTTACTGAAATTCCTTTACCCAGCCCACCCTGGGTCCTCTCCTGGCTGTCATAATGCTTTACTGGCCTTGACCTTTACACAGCTGCCTCCTGGAGTCCATTCTTTACACATGGAAGCCAGAAATACAAGGATTACCCTGAAGTGTAGGACGACACTCTCCTGCTTAAAACCCTCCATGTCTCTCTGTGAATTTAGACTACAACCAACTTTGTAAAGTGGCCTCACCAAAGCCTATGGAACGTGGACCTTGCCTGCCCCTTAAAAGCCACCTCTTCCCAATTCACTGCAGCCCCTTGGCTTCCTTATGATTCTTTCAACATGACAAGACCATTCTCAGTATGAAGCCTTCAGCCCACACTGCCCTTCCCTGACCACTACGTACTGCCATCTTTATATTATTTAGATTTTAGACCAAATAGTATTTCTTCAGAGAGGCTTACTTGACCATGCAGTCTAAAGCAGCCACCTCCTTATCCATCACGCTTCATTAATTTCCTTGTCTCTGTAGCAGCGTCCTTCTTTCCTTTCCTCTTTCTTTTCTTCCACCTTTCTCTTTCTTTGCTTCTTGCCTGTCTCCCCCAAACAGAACAGCTCTCTATGAATATGGACCATCTCTATACTAAGCACAGTCTTCAAAATATCAAATAGTGTTTAGTACATAGTAAGTGCTAAATATATGTGTGTTGAATGCTGCTTGTAGAAAGTATTTTGATTTCTGGTAAACTACTTGCCTAATGGAATACATATTCACTAAAATTTAAATTTATAATTGAATTTAAATATATATCCCAGCCTGTAAAACAAACAACAAGTTAAACTCCAGTGTAAGAAATTATTCACAATAATTTATCCAGCTATATCTTTGGCATATGGAAGAGAACTGAGAGACGGAGGAAAGGGGAGAGAAGAGAGAGAAATGAGAATTTTAAAAAAAGAAAAAAGGGAGGATTGTGAAGCTCTCTGTAAGTGCTCCATGCCTTTATGGGGAATGTGATTATCTATACTATAAACATGTATTAAAGCATGTATTTATATATATATGAAGGAGTCCTAGAGATATAGGGAGGGTGAAACTAGGGGAAAAGGTTAATAAAAGAATTGAGAAATGTCATTTACATGGACCAACTTCCCATGATGAATCCAATCATTATGTATTACAAAGATACACCAATATAGTAAACTTTTAAAAACTACATCAAGCTATAAAATATCTATCAGGACCAGGGATGTAACTGACCGGCACACTGCCTGTCTGCTAAGAGCAAGGCCCTGGGTTCGATTTCCAGAACCAATGAATGAATAAATAAATAAATAAATAAATAAATAAATAAATATCAACCAGTAAATGGACAAATGAAATGTAGTGTGTCCATAGTTTGAAATACTGTGCAGCAATAAAAAGTGCTGATGCATGATATGGTTTTAAAAATTATTCTGAGTGAAAGAAACTGACACAAAAGAACTCATACCATATGGTTTCCATTTACATTAAATGTCTAAGACATATGAATCTATAGCAACAGGAATTGGATCCCTGGTTGCATGGGTGGGGTTGGGGTAACAATGGGAGCTGACTATGAATGGGCATGAAGGGTCCTTTTAGAGTGTTTAAAATGTTCTAAAACTGGAATCCATTAATAAGGATGTAAAAAAAACTGAATCAGAAACTTTAAGTGAATTTTATCATATGCAAATTATTGTCTGATAAAACTTTTAAGAGAGAGAGGGTAATATTTGCCCACTCTAAGAAAATTTATAAACTGAAAGCACTTCAAAGTCATTCCCAAGTAATGCCTGGTATAAGGCACAGTCTCCTTCCCACTTTCAAATAATTAAATAAACACACTTTTTCTTCCATCAGGAATCTACAGTTTTTCCATTTCCAGTAACATCATGCTTAGCTCATCAGTTTTTCAGCTTTCCCTTTTGCTGACACTGGGCACCTCACCTGCTGTAACATAAACACAGAGAAAATGAATTCTGCTTGCAATTCAGGCCCACAGGAAGACTAAGAAAACGTTTCCAAAAGAACAGGGTTTGAAACAATAACATGAAAATATCTCATTCTATGAACAGCATTTTTCAGAGCTTATACTGTATTCACCAAACCAGTGAAGAACTAGGTTTTACCTTTTTTTTTTTTTTTTTTTACCTTGAATGAGTAAATGCACCCAGTGACACACACCTCAGAATGCCTGCCCACAGGTGAACTGTGACTAACTAGCATGGTGCGAATTGCAGCTTCCTCAAGGTGAGTAAATCAAGCTCAGGGCGGAAGGTGCTGGGGACAGCTGACCCTGAAACACAGGAGGCACTCTCAGTGTTGGGGGTAGGTGGAGGGGAGGACAGAGGTATCCACAGCCCTTGGAACCAGAGACCAGAGGTAGAAATTACTCCAGAATGGCAAGAAATGAAAGGTCACCATGACAGACAATCTGGGCTGCATTCCATTATTGTCTTTTAAGTTGTGAGAATAAATGTTTCCTTACCGAAAGAGAATCCAACTGTGTCCATTGTTCATTCATATAACAAATATATACTGTGGGCCTACTATGTGTCATATATACATTATATATTATATATTATATATGATAATTAAGCAAAATGGTAAACAGTACGTAAGTATGGTTTATTGGGCTGAAGTCAAAGTCAAATTCATGATCATGTTTACACTTATGATCAAATAGATTGTTCAAACTTCATCAAATTTGCATATGATCAAATAAATTTGATCAAACTCATGATCAAATGAATTGCCTTTATTAACTGTATGATCTGAAGTGATTCATTCAGCCTTTCTAAACGTGTTTCTGATCTATAAAATAGAGATGAAATATGTCCTTTCTCAAAGAGTATTTAGGACATAGACAATATATGTGAAATTCTTAAAACAGTGCATAGTAAGTAATTACTCAGTGAAAGCTGGGCGTGGTAATGCGCCCCCTGTAATTCCAGCACTTGAGAGGCTGAGGAAGGAGGATCACCACGAATACCAGGCCAGCGTGGGCTACAGAGTGAGTTGAAGGTTGGTCTGAACTACATGGTGTGACCCTGTCTCAAAAAACAAAACAAAACAAAACACCACCACCAACAACAACAACTACCACCAAAAAAACCCAATAAATCCTCAGGGGAAAGTTATCGTTTATTTTCTGGAAGAAGTTGTGACAACTGCTATTATTTTTTTTTCTTCCATGTTGAGAGAAATTATCAAATAAGCTGGATCTGGAGTTTTTTCACAGGATAATGAATTTAATTATGGAATTTTCTGTCTCCTTTTAACATTATTAATATTGTGTTCATATCTCTTAAACCTCTTTTATGAAGTATGCATGCTTTTATGATTGTTGTGCTTTGTGTTTTGCCTGAATTGACCCTTTATTATTGTGAAATGTGCTGTTTTATCTCTGCAAATACTCCTGAAGTCTTCTTTATCTGGTACTAATATAGCCACACCACCCTTTCTATGCCTACTCTTTTTGTCTAGCATATCTTTCTCCATCCAGTCTCCAACAAATCATCTCTATCTTTACAGTTAAAATGTATCTCTGGCAGATAACGTATAATTGTGCTTTTTGTTCTTTTTTATAATCGCCACCTTTAACTTTGGATATATGAAACCTGTTTACACTTAAAGTGAAAATTAACTGGATTTGTCAGTCATTTTATTCTTCTCTCTATTCAAACTTCTGTCTCTTGTGTCTTTTTCTTTACAGACTTTTTTTTATGCTTTGCTTTAGAATTCAATTTTAATTTGTCAACTGGTTTTTTCCCTTCCTTTCTTTCTTTCTTTTCTGTTTCTTCAGCACTGGGGATCAAAATTGGGGCTCCACACATGCTGAGCACACACACTCCCTACTGAGCTATGTGCCAACCCAGCATTCTAAGTATTGTGTGATCTTTTGGTCAATACCTACAAGATTCTATTAACCTACGAATTTCAATAGTTTGATTTTAAAGTACAATATATTCTCTTCTTGGTCTTTATCTTCTTTAGTGTTTGCAGATTTTGAATACACAAATTTATGCTTTACCAAGCTTGACAATTTTTCACTCTTTATTTATTAAGTAGTTTTTCTACCATATTTCCATTCCCTTCTCCTTCTGAGATTCCAGCTACACGTATGTTAGAATCTGTGTACTGTTCCACAAGTCTCTTAGACTTCTTTTTGAAAATGTGTGTTTCTGTAATCTTCAAACTGGATAATTTGTATTGATATGCCTTTATGCATACTGATTCTTTCTTCTGTCTTTCTTTGGTTGTAGCCAACATGTTTCATCTGAAAAGTATCTTTTATTGCAAAGTTGTATTTGTGTTTTCCATTCTAGAATTTTCATTTTATTATTTATTTCTTGACTGAAAATTCCTACTTGCTTTTATGCTCCATGCTTATTTTCTTTTACATACCCAAATACAGTCATTCTAACTGCTTTAAAATCTTTATCTGCTAAATTCTGGTATCTGGGTCTGTCTCCATTAACTTCCTTCTCACTTGAATGCAGGTTGTTACATTTCCCGGTTTTGTTCTAGGTTTAAGCTGTCTTGTAAATACTATATGTGATGCATTGCAGTCATTCTGGATCCAGTTATACTACTACAAAGAATTTTATTGTTTTGTTTTAGTAACCAATTAACTTCAGAGAACATAGATTTAAAGCTTAATCTGTCTTTTAACAGCAAGCAACTCAATTCTCTGTTTATTCATTTTACAGTAACTGGAATGCTTAGAGTGTGCCCCATGCAATCCTACTTGGGAGGTCATTCTGAGACTTGGACAGACTGCATGCAGTCCCTGCTCTTGGACTCTATCCTTTCAAAAATTTCTATCTTCACATTCCAGCTGCTGCAAAGATCCTGAAGTCGGTACTTAAAACAGGATGTTTATAGCTTTCTGTTCAAATTAACCCACCTTACCTGGAATGTGTTGGGTCAAATATATGTAAACAAAACATAAAACCAGAAATTTGATGATGGGATGAGAAACACTGAAGAAAGGAAAATAATGAACTTATAAACTAATTCATAATGCGGGACATATGGAGGACATGCACAATGTCTTCCTTTTTTGAGCACATCAAAAGCTGATTTGTCCCTCATGGCCCAGCCTCTTTGCTCTCCCCACTGTTCCCATTTCCACAGACCATCAAGCAGGCATTCCATAGGGGTAATGTGGGGTTTTATGAAGCATATACTTTGTGTTTTCCAAATTGATTTTGAGATAGCAGAAATTCAGAAATATAAGGTTATGTGTAATTATAGGGCCAATGACATAGTAGATTTCCTGTAAGTACTTTTGATAGACTGATTCTTTCAGCAATCTCTTTTGCAGTGTCTCTGGTAAAAGAATAATAGTTCCCAAGCGTCTCTCAGCTTCTCCACGTTTTCTCTAAACTTGCTGAATCCCCTCTTGGAAGACATCACTGCCCTTCCATCAAGTTGTCTCTTCGGTTTAACATGTCAGTTTGTCCATATTGTCCATTTTGAAAGGACAGAAAAATACTGCACTGAGAAAAGAGAACTATTCCTTTTAAGTAGCTAAAAATCTCAGGAAATATACTGGATTGCTAACTATGTCCCTGTGAGACAGCTCTAGCAACCTTATGTCTCGCTCAGATGGAAAAAAAATTAAAACAACATAAATACATTTCCTGTAGCCACTGGGCACTTCCTTTTGCCCTTACCTATTGATACTGGTGCATAGAAAATCTCCTGCATTTCTTTAAAATGTTGATGCACTAGATTGCAGGCATAATGAATGTTAATCTGCAGCTGCTCACACCCAAAGGCTTCTTAGTATAAATAACAAAATGCAAAATTATAATAAATGGAGGCTCTGTGCCACTGCAAATTTCCCAGAAGGCAAGAAATTGAAACAGCACAAAACCCCAAAGTAACAGTAACAGAAAGGGAAGTCAAGGTGCCTTGGATCGCAGAGCCCTGAAGAGCTCCCAGTGAAGTCAACGGAAAGAGCAGCTGGATTCCTGCGGGAGAAGCCCGTGCCTAGCTGACAATTTGATGGGGTCTGTTTTAAAGGGAGACACACACCCTCCAGCCTCTCTTACAAGGAATGGGAAGAGGCAAGTCTTACAGCGCAGAAGTCTCAACACTTACTGACTTCATCTGTTATCTTACTCATTTGCTTACTGAAGACAAGAAAAAATAGTTTAGAAAATCCCATGAATGAAGGCAAGTTTTAGCCAAAACAGAGGCAGTGAGGCGCACAAAAGCAGGACAGACAAAGGCAGACCAGTGGCCCCACCTACACCACCTCCACAGGTCTGCCCCGTGCTCCACTCCTGTGCCTGTGGTACTCTACAGGGCAGTGTCCCTGCAGCCTCTCCTGGAGCGTGGCTAGGGAGCCTTCTCTCCATTCCTGACTGAGTACTATCTGAAGCGAGAACTGGTGCATGCGGTGTCCCTCTCTCTCTAACCTCCCCAAGGCCTCCACACCACTGGAAGGGATCAGTGCAATGTGGGGATGAGATTTGTCTCTGCTCTCACACTCACTGGATGATAAGCACCAACCTAAATCATCTTGGGACCATCGTGACGAGCAGTAAAGAGCGTGGCACATACTCAGCCCACAGCATATGTTTCTTGTTAGTTTTGCACTTTCATCTCCTCATCTTTAAACAGTCATAATGAAAGTATTCAACTCGGATCCCATCGCTATGATTTACTAAATGAATTCAACCACTTAAAGCACTAAAGCAGTGCTAGGCCATAGTCAGTGTCCAATAAGTGCCATTCATTAGTACAATAGTGGATACTAAGAGTATTAAACTGGATCATCACAATTGCTTTATTAGGAAAAAAAAGTGATTTTTAAGATACCTAAAAAGACCTCTATTTAAACTTATCTCCCTCATTGAAATCAAAATTTCATATGAGGTTTATATATCTTTTGTTAATTCATCTTTTCAAATATGAGAGCTCAGAGTGGAAAAACACTTTAAATCTCAAGCTTTGGCAAGTTTAAGTTTTAATATGGCTTTTCCCTAGGCAGAATGAAAGAATTAAGAGTATTTACGGGAGGGAGGTGGGCATAGAGGATCCAAAGATAAAAACTAACAGAAAAGTGATGTCAAGAAGAACAAAAACAAATTTCTCTGGGGTTCAATTTTTCCTCTTATTAAAAACTGAGTTGACTAGATTATTTCTAATATGCATTCATTTCTAATGAGCCATACACTCATTTAATCTAACTTGGTAGAATTCAAATTTTCATCTAAGCTAAGACTCACTAGTTGTTAAGATTAAATCCAACTTTTCTAACTGTGCGTAATGATACATGTCTGTAAGTCCAGCTCCTCAGAAGGCTGAAGCAGGAAGATTGCAAGTTCAACCCCGGCCTGGACAATGTAGTAACAGCATATCTTAAAATAAAAATATTAAAAAGGCTGGGATGTAGCTCATTGTTCCCTTGGTTTAATCCCCAGTATGACAGAATAAAATAAAATAAAATAAATTAAATTTAAATTTAAAATCCTACTCTGGAACCTATCTGGGATATCTGCTGAATGAGTTGGACAAAAAGATGCAAGGAGCTTTCATGTTTGTGGGTCACAATGGAGAAAGGAAGAACTGTCCCTTTTTCTGAGCAAGAATTCAGCATGTATTCCATACCAGGAATTCAAGACATGACCATTACTGCTGGAATGAACAGCTTTGTACCTGCAGCTTCTGTCCGATTCATCTGTCTTATGTGTCTGCTGGTTGGCATTACCTGCAAGCCCATTCTTCACTATGAAATTGCTTTCTTCCTACCCCGGTTTTGTGTGTATCTGCATGTTTGTACAGGCAGACATAGTATATACAAAACAGCATTACTCTGAAATATTCTTCAAACTTCCATCTATAAAGATACATATACTATGCCTATTTTACAGATAGAGAAAACTATCTACTCAAAGCTTCCCCATTATGACAATCCTGGGGACTCTACCTCTAGACCACCCACTTGTGAATGGGTTTTTATATACTTGTGAGTGAATTTCTCTAAGAGCTACACAATTACATTTAGAGAGTGAAGTAATGTATTTTCAAGGAGCAGAGATTATAGAACCAAACAAAATTATTCAAGTTCTACTTTCTCATCAAGACTTTCTCCAGAAAAATCCATTCCAAAGTAGAATGTCCTACATTTTCCAGAAAGAATAATAAGCACCAGAACAATAGGGGCCAGAAATCCTCAAAATAAGAAAGCGTATATAAAAAATAAAATAAAATAAATAAAACCTCTCATGCTTCAACTGTACAAATGATATCTCATGTACAATAACACTTGGCTTCACCAATGCTACACAGATTCCTGCTGGATTTATCCCAGGCTGGTCCAGGTTAAACCACTGCTCAGGCTGTGCCTGGCCATTCTTTCTCTATGCTGGGAAGATGGAGATGCTTAGTGGATATTTTCAGTTATTCAGCCTCATCACCTCCAAACTTCAGAAAACAAAGTGGTGTGAAGAGACGATTGAAAGTACAACCTTTTCCTCCCACTTCTTTTAGCTTTTCACATGGAAAGAAAGGTGAAAAGTGAGACATTTGGGCTGGTTTCTAAAACTGGGAAAAGAAAGATCTGAGCCCCTACTAGGGATAGGAAAGAAAAGGATTTCCCATATTCAGAGCTAAAAAGTGAAGCGTTTCTGCTTGCTGGTAGAATTGGAAGAAGATGTTTATTTGTTGGGAAGTTTCCTAGGCCTCCAGAGGAAGGAAGTTGAAAAATTAGCGCACCAGCCTAGCTATCGGCTGTTCCTGGAAATCTAAAGAATTCAACCACAGAAGAGCTTGAAACCAGAAGTGCACGAAACCAAAAGTGCACACTGCACCTTCCCGCCTCTGTAAGAAATGGCGCGAAGATAGCTGGCTCCTTCGTGCTGGGGCCACAGAACACTGGGTCCCCATCCCGGAGGATAGGAAGGGCTACCAGAAATGAGAAAACCCAGGGGAGCTTCAGAGAACTTCTGATCTTCCTGCATGCCTATACAACTGGTAGAACTGGTCTGTGAGAGCAGAAGTGAGTCCATGCTGAGGAATTCCTTGTTCTTAGTCTGGGACATGAGGTGGGTGATGCTGCTGCTGAGTTCCCAGAGTGCTGGGCAGAGCTGAGCTGGGATGGTAGCTCCAAAAATCCCGAAGGGCGTGGCACAAGTAGCAGAAACTAAGCCATTACCACTGGAAAATCAGAGAGAAAGGGAAGAGGGAGGGGATTTTATTCATAAGGCAACAGTTGGCAGTGGGGTTGATTTGGGAAAAAAAGAGCCATGAGTTATGGGTCAGAGCTTGAGTCCAGGCTCTTGGGTGACTTCAGCAACCAAATGCTCACCTGAAGTAAGTGTTCAGCTGTCTACCAAAGCCTTCCTCGAGGCCCTTTGGCCTGGAACTGGAAAGTGCCAGGACTATAAAATAAATTTCATGGTGAGAGCTACCAAATGGAATACTTTTGAGGTTCTTAAATTCTGAATATGATCAGTAAATCATTTTCAGCAATAAGGCAAGACACCACACCTTGTTAAATCGAGAAGAATTTGACAAAAGTTTTGTGATTAAAAATTAGACAATAAGAAAACTTATGTTTGTTAAAAAATAAATTGAGTCCAAGGGTCATAAATTTAAGGCCCTCAGCTAAATGTAGAACCAGCTTCAAGAATATATTCAGATCTATTTGAAGTCTTCAGAAGAGGCATGCGCTTTCCTGTCTCCCAGCTCAGTGCAGTCCCCACCATTCCCCTTTGAAATGTCTCACCTGCTGAGCATTGTAGGGATCTAGGCCTGTTACCAACTGCAATTTCACTCCAATTCTGTTTAATTGATGAAAACACTAAAACTCAGAGACTTAAAGGCACGGCACGTTTATATTAGGGTGCCTTCCACCAGGACATATTCCTTCCTCTATGTTATATAAATAGCTATTTTATTTCCTCTAATCTCTCAATGTTTTGAGCTCTGCACTGAGAATTGAATCATTTTCTGCCTAGAAATTCTGACAGATCACTCTCTCCCTCACACTGGCTTTGGTATGGCATTGCTCCTTTGTAGACCAAGCCTGTAGTAAATGTTCCAGACCTCAATGAACTTTTCCATCTGGGTCCATCTGACCTTTCCAGTATTCATCAAATTCCATCGGGTTGTAAGAAATGTAATAATGCCTTTCCTCTCTTCTGTACTCACAATTTTTCACCTGATCTTCAATTTAAGTCTATTACCTTTGAAAGGATCATCATGAAGAATTGTTTTCCTTTGTCAAATCTCAGTTGAAGCAAATACTCTTATTCGAGCATGGACCTGAGGCTTCTAACTGGTCTCATCTCTAGTATTACCTGTTAGAGATCTATCTTGGCAACTGAGTTACTGGCAATCTGTTGAGAGTTCAGTTTTTTGTTAATCAGGCAGTATTTTCCTTGATATCCTTTACTACCTGAAATTGAAGACTACTTGGACCAAATATTAGAGAGATGGGTCTCTCTGAAAGGCCTGAGACACAGACCCTTAGAACTAAGAGCTTCACTCTTAATGAATCTTCAAAAGAAAGCCCAGAAACTTGCTGGGCTTTCTGACCTTGTAGCACGCTTTTTTTGTGATTACCTCTATTATTTGATCAAATAAAAGTATGCATTTAAAATCTTCGTTGCACAAATGAGTGAGTAACAGAATGAATATACGCATAGTCAATAAATAAAACCAGTGAGCAAAGTAACAGAGTATCTTCGGTTGAATTGTTCAAACTATTAATTCTATGCACCTGAAGTTTAGAGATGATAAGTGCTGATCACTGCTTAAGGTAGTCAAAGAGTTTTAGGTTGGTGAGAAAATGCACAATTCAATTAATCACTTTCTCTATCTACTATGATATCTCTAGTCTCTTTCAAGTTCTCTAAATGAAGTCATCTTGTTAATGGACAAGACTGAGAAAGATCCTAAGTCTGTCAATCCCAGGCCAATGACCTTTCCACATCCTGGACCTCTCCTCAGTTGCTACCATGTCAAGGAATTTCTGGGACTAGAAAGATGGGTATTCCTAGAGCCACCCTACATTTTTGTTTTTAGTGTACTTGTTTCCTTTTGTTTCCTACTGTGGATGCCAAACTATGAAGGATAATTCACTTTTTAAACAAAAATTTCACCTGATGCTTCATTTTTAAAGAACAGTCAATAAATGTACTTTTCCCCAAAATACATAAACAGCATAAAAATGATTCTCTACCAACTGGCCTAGCATCAAAAAGAGAAGTTTACATTTTGCCTAATAATTAATAGCTTGAGGTCATTAAAACATCTAAACCTTGACCTAAGAACTGTGTTTCTCCTCCAAGAAAAAATTGTTTAAACCCAAGGACAGTTTCCCAGATGACAGCAGATAAAGAGCAGAGGAAAACGACTTGACTTGAGCCATGAGTGTTGATAATACTAAGGGATAAAGTTGAACAGTGAAAGGCAATGGGCCGTTTGACAGGTCAGGAAGGAAAGCTGAAGTTATCAAGGTCATCTGTTCGGTGATTGCTGTGGACAATCTTCTCCACCACCCACACTTCCAGAAGGGACACTGTGCACACAGGCCTTCGATCTGGCCCACGCAACTCTGGCAATACCTTTATAGGGGCTGACAGCTTGACAGACAGATGACTTGCATATTGACAACACAAACTGCCACTTCACTGGTCATTCATCAACACTTTTAGAAAGCATGCCAAATATTTCTTAAAGGAAACAAGGAAGGAAGAGAGGAACACCTTTCCCTAAAAATGGTCATAGCAGTTGCTCTGGTTGGAGCTCTGCTATCGCTTGCTTGCTTCCCTTTACTGCAATTATATTAGGCTCCCTTGCTGGAAGGACTTTGGCCTCCTACAGCCTGCAGACCAATACGGACTGCTGACCATCTGACCAGTCATCAGCTCCATGGCTGGTTCAGGCATGGATCTCTGCCTGCCTTCTTCTAGTATGCCCCAAAATATGATCTGCACCATGAACTTCTGCCCCATGTCAATGAGTTGTGTCCCCTTCGTCTGAGGCTCTTAATCTGTCTCCCTAAGCAAGAATACCTTGAGATCTCAAGAAGAAAAATGTATCTGATGTGTTTAGGTATAACTAGTGGCCAGAAGACTGAAAACAGAGAATGAATGAATGAATAAAAGGATATTTCTACAACATACAGCTGTGAATCACTCTAAGAATCTTGAATTCTCTGTCTCATGTTGTAACCAGAACTGGATGGATTATCACCCCTTTGAACCCGGACTTCGACTATATGATGGTCAGATTTATTATAATTTTTATCTAAATTATCTAAATTATATAAATATATATAGATTATAATAAACCACTCAGATTTATTATAATTTTTAACTTAGTAATGAGCTCTTCAGAGCAGAATCTGTGCTTTTCTCATCACTCATTCAACATATATTACTGACTACTAAGTGTTCTAAGAGTTTTATTGATTAAAATAAAAAGAAAAATCAGGTCTATGCCCTTCCCTTCAGTGGTGGTGTTGGTGGGGGGCAGTGGTAGAAGAAAGACTGACTCAGTTTGAAAGGTGTGGGAATAAATAGAAGTAGATTATCTCAGTCTCCACAAGACCCCCTGAAAGAAATGTTAGCAAGAATTCTATTTCACAGGTGAAGAAATCAACTCCATCTCAGTGTGGTTCAGTAATTAACAAAGCAAAAGGGCCAAGAAGAGTTTTGTGATTCTCTCTCTCTTATCACACACACACACACACACACGCACACACACACACATACTTTTTAAGATGAATTTGCATTTTAGTGACTATGTAATTCTATTATTTCAAAAACAGCCTCACATGTGCAGCTATTTTATTAAAAGAACTGGACTTGATACAAAAGCAACCATCAGAGTAAATGACTACTTTCTTCGTATGAAATCATTCTGGATTAGTTCTTCTCTATCTGGGATAAAACTTCAGGGAAGTCTCAAAACCATGCAGAAGCCTTTGAACCACAAAAGCAGTCTCAATTCAAAATGAAAACACCCAGTCCCCTGAAGTTGTCAAAACTTTACCCTTCACTGCACTCACGGTTCTCCTTAGGCCTCAGTGTGGTTGTGGTCTCCTTTAGGCTTGAAGCCTGGGGGAGCTGTGGTGTGGACCGACTCTTCTCACTTTGCCCACTTGCACTTCTCCTCTTACTCCACCCCACCGCCTGCCCAGGAAGAGAAAGGATGGGAAGGAAAAGACAGTTTCTCCCAAAAGGTACAGCTGCAACCTGGACATGAACACCCTCTGGGTAACAGATGTACACTTGCTAGAGTTTGTGCTGCATTTTGTTATTGTTTGGGTTTTGGAAACCTCTGCAGAAACCACTGACCGCAGCTCCCTGGGTAGCAGTAAGGTCTCTGCTGCTGGGGCCTCAGAGGACTTCTAGAAGCCAGGCTTACCCAACTCCCTCTGTGATGGGTTTGTGCCTTCCAAACAAACCTGCTTTAAACATCCCCAGGCCAGCTCTTCCTGTGGAACCCACGATGGGTTCTGGGAAATCACCCCCTTTGTTTTAAGAGAAGGGAGAGCATCCCCAAGAGCCTTGTGCACTCCAGTCCTCCTCATGCTGAAGTGAAATAGCAGGCTTCAGGCATCTTGAGGGCTCCTGACAGGCTCCCTGAATGCCCCCCTGGAAGCCTTGTCTTCTGCTTCGAAGAAGAAAGACAGATGCCTGGCTTTGAAAACTTTGCCCGCCAACCCCTCACCCATAAGTACTCTGACAGCCTGGGTGTGAATGATCCCATCCAAGGAAGAGGCAGTGGCAGTGTTCTCCTAGCAGGCCGTGCATTAGGGACAAGCACTCCCTCCTGGGCATAGCTGCTTAGCCTAGAAGGCCTCAGGGAAACGAAGCTAGAGGAGTCCCATTCACTCACCCCGTTACGGGCCACACACACTCACAGGGCACGCACACCGAACATTTAGCAGGGGCACTGCCACTCCTGCATGTGTGCCCCGGGAAGCCATGGGCATTCCCGCTCACCACATTCTCCAGATTTGCTCTCTGCCAAGTAGTTCACTGATTGCAAAGGTCTTTCTGGCACTTTGATCCTGGGCTCTTTGCCTTGAGGACAGGTTAAACTGCACCACAGAGGGGAATGAGGTGGCACTATTCGTTAATGGCTCTAGAATCCAGAAGTGTAGAATGAAGTGAGAAAAGAGGCAAAGAGTACACACAGGGCTCTTGGGGGAAAACAGAATGAGGACAGCAGTGCAATACCACCTTCATGGCAGATGATGACATTGAGGCAGAGTCTATCTAACTTGTCCAAAGTTGCACAGGTAATAAGTGAAGAACAGGGAGTCTCCCCAAAATCTATACTCAAAGTACCTCCCTCATCTGCCTCTCAGAGATAAAGTATGGGAATTCATATGCAGGCTACAGAAAGTCCCTTGTACTGTAGAAAGTTTTTGATTGTCTTCTTCAGGGCTTGGCAGACCATGGTCTGTTTTCATATAGGCCATGAACTAAAAATGATTATATATATATATATATATATATATATATATATATACACACACCTAAAAAGCCTAAATTATTTACTATGTGGTTTACTATGTGTCTCTTTATGACAATTGTACCTGCCCGGCTCTTGGCAATGGTTCTTATCATATCAACCAGAGTTATCAGAATCTACCAGGGTCTCAGGGACACTAAAGAGGGCTGGGGGTATAGCTTAACAGTGGAATAAGCACCTAGCGTATTCAAGATCCTGAATTGCATGAATTAAAATAAAGAGGCATTAGAGGATGGAGGCTGTTGAAGACTTTCACGGATTTCCCTCTTTAAATCCCCTAAACAGAACACTCTGTATTCTGAAATTTTATCTGGGTTCCTCATTAGTATTTTGTTTTGCAGTACACTCACACAAAGAAGACTGAAAATCTACGGTCTAGGTTACGGGAAACTATCACAGTCCCATAATTAAGGAAACAGACGACAGAGCAGAGAGAAATGGAGGCTGATAGAGTGTTCAGGACCAATGAGAGGAAGAGACTCAAAATGAGAAAAAGAAATAAAGCTTTACTAATCCTAGCACGGAACTCCAAGGGTAGGGGTAAGAGTGATGACAGAAGTAGATTGAGAATGGTGGGCACATTACACTAGAAGAACTGCCAGGTCTCAAATGACCACGCATGGAGAGATGAAAATCTCAAGGTCAGTGCAAAGCTTTCACACAAGGATTTGGGGAAGAGGGATTCTGTTACTGAAATAATGGAATGTAATACAGGTAGGATCAGAGGGAAGACAGCTCAGATGAAAAATTGTCATACCAGATTTCCTTTATGCAGTTCTTTTTTTACAGACCCTCAGAAAAGGGTCCTCCATTGCCCAATCTGAGAATCAAAGGACAACAAAGATGTAGGCCACAGAACACTAACCTCATCACCCAAAACCCAATCACCATGACCAAGTTAGCTGATGTTATAGTCCCAAGCTAGCAGGCTTTAATTACTTTCCTATAATGCTTTTTTAAGAGGAAAACCTGGGGTTAGGGTTTAAGCTTTCTCTCATCTCTTTTTTTCGTTTCTTTGTTTCAAGAGCTATTTTACCAACAAATAGTAACAGCAATATCAAGGAGATCGTATGTCTAATCTGCACAACTGAAATCGTATTCAGCAGGTTTTTATCTTTTCCCTTTTCCTCTCGGTCAAGGAATCAGAAATGTGTCTTTCCTTCAGAGGCAGTCACAGTGGCAATGGGTCCCTGGTAGTAGATTCAACTTCCAGGAAAGAGCATAAACCTCCATCCAGAAAACTTTAATTCCTTTCCCACTCCTTGTAGATCCCTGCCTGTGTCAGCAGGGTGCTATTACAACAGGGGACTTCATTACATCTTACCCGACTATTGGCAAGTTCTGAATCTTAAAGAGCACTGTTTTGTAGTACAAAGATTAGAGCGTTCTATAGAATACTAAAAGGGAAAGGAGCAAAAACAAATCATCAAGAAAAGTTTTTTCTAAAAAAATCCTCTCTCTGTGTACTTATTTAAGGAGCCTGTGTTGTGCACTTGGAATTTACTTTAATTATTAACATTGAGAGAAAATGTACCTTGTAAGCATAGAAACTTCAAAGGGTAAACAATCACCAGGGTTCCGATACTTTTTTTCTTAAATTCCCTTCATAACAGCAGTTGTACCTATGCTGTTATTTGGAAGCTTGTTTGTAACTGTTTGTTTTGTTTTGTCCTCATAATCACAGATGCTTTGTGCGGTTAAATAAATAAATAAACAAATAAATAAAGCAAGTTTTTACCTGACTGAGGCAAATTGAGACAAAAACTATGACTTAGCCAAAGGTCACCCTGTCAATCTGAGAGAATGCTCTGCTCTCTACAATAGCCAGCGATGGACGTCTGGCTTCCAAGAGAAGACTGAAAGAAGAGTTGTATGCGTGGCAGCTTGTGAAATGATGAATATATAAGACATGCCAGGGATACCAACACCAGGAGGAAAGAGACTGACTCATGAGACAAAAAACAGGGGTGAATGCAAAGAGCCCAGAATCCAGTTCCAGTTGAATGTAACATATGACCTTCGACATCCCGTAAATAACCTGTGGTTCCCCAAAGCAGTCTCCACTGTCAGTGCGATTTAAACCTAAACTGAAGAACATACCAGTCTTCCTTCCCCCAGGGACAAGAGAATGACCCAGAGGTTATTTCCCATTTTTATTTCTTTACATCTTCAGTACTGGGTAGCTGGAGATTAACTTTCGTCTGTGAAAGAATGGCTCAGAGAGCAGAGAGGCAGTCTCGGCTAACAGTGACCTCTCCAAAGAGGTCCTCATCCATTTCCAAGTTATGGGTAATTATTTTCCTATCCAGTTCATATTTGGCCAGCTTGTGTTCACTCCTTAAATAGCCATTTTCTCATAGCCTGTCCTTCACCTTGTTACCCTTAGCTGAAGGCATCCTTTTCAACTGTAGTCTCATGGCCTTGTCTCAGCCAATTAGACTCTATCTGTGTCTTCGAGAGCAACCTACATAGGAGAATGTTAGCAGGTATCCTCATGTATTTCTGCAGGTTACTGGAAGTCAGCTATGAGGTTCCACTGGGAGAGTGCGTATTTGCAGAAAAATACAGGCTGTATGATATTTTGCTGTTTTTCTGTGTCTCAATTTTTGATGGACTATTTTACAAGATGGCAAAAGAATAGGGAAGAAAACATAAAATTCAGACAATAGCATTTATTCACAAATAAATTAATTCAATAAATGTTTTTTGGAGTTGTAAACTCAAAATACTCACTTTTTCACTTATGGATATATTATTTATAGTCTTTAATTTTTTAATTTTTAATTTTATTAGTACATATCTTCGATTCTTGCAGCTTACAATCATTTTGGGGAGTGGGTACATGTGCATACCACTACTTGTTTCTTTGTTCTAATTCCACTCCCTTCTTCTCCCCCTCCCTCTCTCATCCTCCAGTTCTCCTATCCCATTTTTCAGTCTTTTTGATATTATTGATCTTAGTTCATGATATGGCATATAGTGTTTACAGTAATTGAGGTTACTAGGATTCTGTGAATGGCACATCTTTATTCTACTTATTTCCACTTCCCTTCTGCTCACCCCTTGTGCTTTTTCCCTTGGACCACTTCTCTATTGCAAGAGATCCATCTCCTCTTCCCCACCTATCTGCCCTGCATTGTTCTCTTTCTTTGCGCAATGCCTCACTCAAATGAGAGATGCAATGAGGTATTTAAACTTGTGTGTCTGGTTTATTTCACTCAACATTATATTTTCCAGGTGCATCCGTTTTCCTACAAATGTCTCAAATCTGCCATTCTTTGTAGCAAAGTACTGCTCCATTATATATAGATACCATATTTTCTTTAGCCAATTATCTGCTGATGGGTAAACATGCTGTTTCCAGGATTTAGCTATGAAGAGTTGTCCTGCTATAAACATTGGTATGCATATAGAGCTGTAGTATAATGTCTTAAACTCTTTGAAGAAGATACCTAGCAGGGGGATCACTGGATCATACAGAATTTCTGATTTCAGGTCTTTCAGAAATTTCCATACTGATTACATTCCCACCAAAAATGAAGGAGTGTTCCTTTTTCACTCAGCCTTGCCAACATTTGTTATTATTTGATTTATTAATGATTACCATTCTTTCTGGAGTAAGATGGGATCTTAGCATTGTTCTAATTTTCATTTTTCTAATGACCAGACACACTGAGCATTGTTTCATATATTTGTTGAGTGTTTGTATTTCTTCTTCTGTGAAGTGTCTGTTCATTTCTCTTGCCAATATTTTAACTGGATGTTTAGTTTTAGGTGGTTTTATTATTTTGAGTTCTTTATATATTTTAGATATCAGCCCTCTGTCTGAGAAGTAACTGGAAACATATTTTCCCATTCTGTAGGCTATTTTTTCACTCTACTTTTTTATTCTTTTGCTGTAAGGAAGCTTTTTAGCCTGATTTAATCCCATTTGTTGATTCTTGCTATATTTCTTGTACAGTTGAGTTTGTTTGTAAAATCCTTTCCTTCACCTATCTCTTCAAGTGTTCTACCTATTTTATCTTCCAATGTTTCTGTTCTAATGTTTAGCTGTTTGGTCCATTTTTATTTTGACTTAGTATTTAGTGACAGATAAGAGTCCAGTTTCAATCTTTGCACACCGACAACCAGTTTTCCCAGTGCCAATTGCTGAGGTAGCTATCTTTCTTCCAATGTATGATTTGGCCCCTTTGTCAAAGATCAAATAATTGAGTGTATCTGGGAAGGTTTCTGTATCCTCAACTCTGTTCCATTGATCCATTTATCTGTTTTTGTTCTGGTACTATGCTGTTTTTATCACTATTGCTTTGTAGTATAGGTTAAAGTTAGGTTCAAATACTAGATTATTCAGCCTGTTCCTCAATGAGCTTGAGCCTTCAGAGAATTCAAGGGAAGCAATTATTTGTTAAATTTAAATTTAAGATGTGTCAATTGGCAATTTCAGCTAAGCAAATTCTGTGTCTTCTCAATTACTATTGAATAATTTGACTTAGTTTTTAGATAAGTGCAACAAAGAACCCTAGACCAAGCTGTTCTTCCAATGTCATATAGACACAGCTAAATTTCAGCATTCTCATTCTTCATAATGTTATTTAATTGGTGTCGTCATTACTATTATCACTGTCAAAAAATTTATATGGAGCAACTGCAGAGTATTTTGTACTGAGCTCAAACCCTTAAGGATTTTATAATGCCATGGATGTGCAGTCCTTTCCTGTCTAGAATCTTAAAGAGATAGGTGTTAAGGAACTACAAACTCACTAAACCTGGAGAAAAGGGTTTCTCGGTATAATCAGTTATTTAGGTTTAAGGAAAATAAACTTTCTTCCCCTCTAATAACAAGCAGGGAAATAGCTATTTTCTGTTTCGCCCATAGGGATCTCTGCATACAAATAATTCAAACAAAACTAAACTTTCAAACTTCACGCTTTCCCAAGGGAATCATCTTTTATTAGAAATAGTCACTTCAAAGGTTTGAATAAATGTGAGTTTTTTTTTAAACACTGGAAGCAATTTACATTTCTGTGTGTACATTCTCTTAAATGATTCTGATCAGATTCAGGGAATTCATCCTGCCAGAAATGTTATGAAAGTGTGAAACTTCATAGCACAGTGATACCAACCAATTAGTGACAGAAATTGGCTGGGTGTTCAAAACCCTCAAATAAACTTTGGATCTGATGAATTTCTGACCTGAACTAACTGAAAGCAGGAGTTTGTGTTTATTTGGAACCTGTTATGCAGCAATTTCAAAGTCTTTTAAAGACACACTAGTTATACTAGTCTGACAACTGTCATTTACAACAATAATAACCTGATATTGTCTTTAGCACCTTACCAAAGTTTACAAAATACATTCTCACCGAATATATTTTATGGATGTCCTCTTTAAACAATTCTATGAGGTTTATCTTGTCATTCTCATTTTAAGATCAGAAAACTATAGATCAGGCTCAAGAAGAATTGTACAGCGAAACATGGCAAATAAGAGATTTTGAAGCCAGATTTTATTTTAATATATTCTAATCTATCCTAAACTGTTAGGACCTGAGTGTTTCAGATAGTTTAAATCGAGCAGTATGGGAGGAGCAATGGTGATGGTAAAGGGAATCTAAATTTTCCAGAATGACATCATATACAAGTGTATTACAAATATTCTACACTAACACTGACCTTTATATGCTCTTTGATGCTAAGCTGTACTACATTAATGAAAGGCCTAAGTCAAAACTGTTAACTGTTCCTTAGTAATGATTAAAACCATGTAATGTGAATAAGATAGCAAAGATCTGAGGTCTAGTTAATATCTAGGACCAATCGTCGTGGTCATGCATCAGTGCAGCTAGACATTAGCAGTTAGCATCCTTTCTAATGTCTACATTAAATATAGTTTCTATCACTCTGACTTCAAGCTAGACAGTGTCTGATACATTAACTCATGAAATCTTTACCACATCACTCTGAAAAGCAAATTTTTTAATTTATTTTATACACATCTTGCAAGAATTGCAAATTTTGTTATGCTGATGTTTAGTAGCCAGCAGGTTGCAGCTATAGGGACACACAGGAGGAAAAACAAAACCAGATATATTTAGATAAAGAGGAGTGGCTGTAGGTATTTCATACTTGGGGCAATTATAGTCTATTCTATAGCCATTGTAACAGAGGGTTTTTTTTTTCAATCTGCTTATCTTTCATTTAGATTTTACTTGCCTTTGACAGACTTCTTTCTTAGCATAGTTTTGCATAATGCACAATGGAAAGCCAATGAAACAAGATAGCTCTTAGTCCTAGAAATCCTTAGGAAATCATCAATTCTCCACAGGGACCAGAATCATTGATTCCCTCCTGGGAACTGCCTTTAGAAAGCATGATCTCAGAGGAATTTAGAAGTAGCATTAGTTCTGTCAGCAAGCCCAGAGGGAAAGAAGTAGAGACAAATTCTACTCTCAATTCAATTCAGTTCTGCAAGTATTTATGGAGCATAACACAGTCTTCAGGTTATAAAGGCAAAAGATAGTCCTTGACCTCAAGGAGTTGACCATCATGGAGTGGGGAAAGAAAGGTTGGTCCTTCAAGATTCTCCACCTCTCTGACTGAATAAATAAATAATGCCCACCTCTAAATTGTTAAAATCAAATGATGTAAGCCCTATGAATAATCTAGTATAGCAGCCACTGATGTTTAGAGTTGTTCTCTGTCTAATCTTTCCTCTGCCTAGTTCATAATAGTTGGTCAGATTCCCCTTTGTTATGATCCTCGCTGAGCACTGCAAATACAGGTAACCAGAGCACAGTCAGCTTTTAACAGTTTTCTGTGTTTTCTTAATACCTCACTGGCTACTGACTGGCTAATTCGCTCTCTCTTTGAACCCTCCCCCACCATGCCGCCCCGGAAAGGATAGAAGGATCTGGATGTGGATTTTCTTTTCTCTTTGATGTTCTTTGAATGGATTTGTGTTGTGCCTACACAAGAATTGAATTTCTTAATAAATAAAGCTAACAAAAAATGAGGTTCAAAGAGAGACTGTCAACTTGGGACAATGACTTGAAGAAGAGACTTAAAGACCAATTAAGAAGGATGATTTTGAAGAGACAAAAAAAAAAAACAGAGTTTACTTTCTACCAATGAATATATATATATATATATATATATATATATATATATATATGATATATATATATGCAGGTCAGAAAACACTAGTTGGATTTACTTTGTTTTCCTGAGCTACATAATATGCAACAAAATGCCACAGGGGTATACCCACACACATACCCATATATAGGGCATATATTTTATAGGTCAAAAGTAACTTTGACCCTAAGTATTGTAGGTCCCTATTTGAGAAGAGACCCACATCCATGGAGAGCTCAATATTTTAAAACTTTAAATAAACTAGTTTAAAGCTTTAATAAAATGCTTATTAAATGTTTGTAATTCCTACCTTAACAAACATAGTTTGTATATCCTGAAAGGTCAGATTTGAATTTAGAATTATGAAATGCTTCTGAATTTTGTGTTGCAACTGGGCAGTGAGGAGAGAACCAGCTCCTAACATGGAGCCCCTCTCTACCCCTCTCTGGCTCTGGTCCACAGAATGCAGCACCTCACACCCAAGTCCATGGATGTCCCATCCTGCACACTCAAGCTCCCTCCATACCACTGCCAACCGCCTCACTTTATCATTCACAGGCCTCATAGTATGTGCATTTTTGGCGTAATACATTCTCTAAAGACAGATGAGGCAAGCATTCTTGTAGGTGCTGTAAGCGAAGGGACATGAAGGTGAAGAATTTGGGAATCTTGGGTACCCATGAGATTATCTAGAAAAGGGTACAGGCTGAGCATATGCTCAGTCCCTGGGCACCACAGAGGGAGAAGTAAGTCTTCTACATCCTCAAAAAGTAGTCTATGGATTAGCACCACCCATATCAGCCAACAGACTCAGAACTTGCATTTTACCAAGATCTCTGGTGAACTGTGCCCACAGTGATGGCATATGTTGCTGGAGGCCTTGGCCATCGCAGCATGCACTTCTGCAACCACGATCCAAAGACATAAAAGAACCAAGATCAATGATCTGGGATTCTTCCCTTGTTGCTTGATCATCTTGATATTTGTTAGTGGATAATGATCACTCTGATTTCAGCTGTGAGTCATTCAGCCCCAAATGAGGATACTCGGTTATTTAAAGTTCATTTCCCTCCCCCCTTGAGTAGATACAGGAGCACCTCAGAGATGAAACATAATAAACACAATTTTAATATCAAAGAGCCGACTCTCCCCTTGCTATGATTTTTGTGACCCCAATGCAAAGTAGGTCAAGAAACTCAAAGATAATCAATGCATTTTAAATTGGGAATCAGTTCCCAGTTACCCCATAATGGTTTGCAAATATAGGCTTATCTCTTCCCTATTTAATTCTTTTAGTAGGCACAGGTAGACAGAGGCCTAATTTATTCTAAAATATCCTTGAGTCATTGGCCCTAGACTCCAGTTATGAAAACATTACAGCATTGATCAGGGCTATGATTTTGAACTTAAAGCGTGTTTATTATTGGAGGACCCTGCTGCTAGGCAGCATTAAGAATGCTAGGGTGACTTTAAAAGGCTATCCAGTGTCCCTAAAACAGCAAATAGCTCCCCTGGCCTGTCATGACTCTGATGCAGATTCCTGCTCGAATGGGGAACAGTAGAAAAGACCAGCAACATGTAAATAGAGGAAGATATAGACTCGTTTCCATATTCCAGATAGATTTTTTCTGACCAATTAAATACTTGATACTGAGACTTTTGAGGGATCAAAATGAATTGACCTCAGATTTTTGGAAATTACCTTCTTGTCTGGGTATTCTCTTCAGCTCTAGATAAAGCAAAAAGGCTCTGTATGGCATTTCAGCATCTTTTGAAAGAACTTAATGTACTAATGTTCCCAAAAGTACAAGATTTGTCATCTTCATCTCCCATTTTTTAAGAAAATAGAGACATTTGAAAGACTGAGTCTTTGTTTTGATATTTAGAGTGGGAAGCATGTTCCAGAAAGTCCATTTTTAGGTAAATGACTAATTATTTGCTTAGAGTCATTACTAATAGGTTGATATAACTTAAAAGGGAAAAGCAAAGAATTACCAAGATAATTTATAATTCAGGCCAAACGTGCATCAGAATGACTGTCTTCAAATCTGAACCCATCATGTTGGAGATTCTCAAAGCATGGATCCCCAGCCAGCCCCAGCATCATTGACTTCCTCTGTACAGGGTCTCTGGTGGCAGCACCCAGCAATCAATGCTTTGACAAGCTTTCTGGGCAAATCTGATGCACAATGAATTTGAAAACTTTACTAGAACACCAGTCCTCTGTCCTGGAGACACATTAAAATGACTAGAGGAGCACTTAAGGAATACTATACAGGGCCCAACTTAGACCCAATAAAATGCGCCCACACTTCTCAGTAATGTTTAAAGTTCTCCAGTGGAGAGAAGGTTCTAACTGCAGACAGTTGTGGGGGAGCCCCGTGATGGAAAACTTCAGTTTGATAGACCCAGCTCTGATTTACTCTAAGAAAACATCCAGCCATGACTCAGTGGGCCATTTACAGCAGAGGCATGTTGTCCAAGACGAATGCCATTGAGGCATGGTCACAAAGTCAACCTGGGCTTTAGGCATAATGTAGCCCAAAATTCCTGTGTTCCAGGCTACCAAGCATCATTTGCACAGCTACAATTATTTCAACCATGGTTAAAAATGAGAAGGGAATTAAATTAGCTTGCAATCTTTTTACATGTTTCTAGAGAACATGTCACCTGTCACTCGAAATGAGATGTGCTTCTCCCTCTCTCAGGATGTGGTATAATGAGGTCTCTCTCTGAGCTCTGAATGCAGAAATGTATTTATGGCACAAAAGGAGATTTATGTATTTTCTAAAAATCCCGGCAGCCAATAATAGCCTTGACTGACTCTCTAGGGCTCCAAATGCAACTAGATTGTATTTGGATATAAATCTGAATGCATTGTAATCTTAGCCCTGTTTCCCTCCATTAAAGGCCAGATGGGGCAAAGGGGTTTCAAGGGGGAAAATCATAAAATTATTGATAAAATGCATAAAAGTAAAATACTAAGCCTAGGAAGACCATTTTGGTATAATCTGTGCAAATTCTCTGAGATGTGTGCAAGCCTCATCCTGGTGACTATGCTAATGAATTCTGAGATAACAAGGATTCCATACAATCACAGCTTGGTGGCAACTTTTTTCCCCTTAATTTCATAGGGAGTTGTAAAGAAAATATATTCAGTAAAGGATTTGTCCCAGGGTAAGAAAGAGATTCCAAAATTGTTTAACATCTGCCATCTGATATTTACTCTCACTTCCATCATTTCATCATTCAAGAAAGTATTAATAAGAGAATGAAAAGTTGGATTGAATATATGTCATCCCTGGGTCTATAATAGATGGGGGTGACCTAAGTTCTAAAGAAGGTGGGTAATGAAGCATGTGGCAAAGAATTTTAGAATCATTCTAAAATGGGTGTGGCATAGATTCCAAAAGCTGAATAGTATAAGTGCTGAGCAAGAGTTTAAAAAGTGTTGTCACAATGCACAATATATGAAAAGGTGCTAAATAAGTAACGCAATCACTAAGTGCATTAAAGGAAGGAGAGACATTGGAAATAGGAAGGAGAAAATGGAATTGGAGCCATATCCTAAGTGGGTACCAGAAAGTCCTATCCCCTTCTCCAGGCCCAGGCATTCTTGGAACTATTTTGTTTTTAAAACTGAGCACCCTCCTGCATTATTTGACCTTGATGAATTATATTCATTACCTATCAGTTGTAAATTCTCGAAAACATACAGGAAGACACCAGCAAAGGGCCGAATCTATAGAAACTGAATGACAGTGAGCCAAGGGCCATTGTAAGCGCCCGGGCAGAGGGCAGCAGATCAGCACTGCTATAAATTCCTAACCTCCTAGATGATAGCAACCAATATTAGTTTTGGCCATTGCCATTTAGGAGTTTCATTTTTAAAAAAGAAGAAGAAAGTGTCCTATAGAGCAAAACCAAGAGTAGCACAAATGCCCTAAAGACATTTTTTCCAACTAAATTACATGCATTTATTTTTCACCATGGGGGTCAGAATCGAAAAGCTGACAGGCTCCAGAGGGATAGTGCATGCTAATTCCCTTCATGGTAAAGGTCCTTTAAAATACCACTCATGCCTGAAGCACTGATGAGTTTGCGAGTTGCCAGACATGAGGTATGCTGTGCACGCTCCCATTGGAACCCATTAAATGTCCTATAGATAGATGGGCGCTGAACAGCCACACATGCATACACGCCATTCAAAAGTTTAAAAAAATTACTAAGCAATTACGCAGATTTCCCAGCTCTAACAACAAGGCTAATGGCAGCCCATTTGCAATCAAGTACAGTAGATTAGTATGGCACAAAGAGAGCTAAACTGTTTAGCATTGGGCTCAAAGCTCCCTTAGAAATTGCATTCAATTGCAATTTATAGAAAATGATGGGGAGGGGTTGTGTTTTATGCAGCATACACATAGACCACACGCAACCCCCAGCCAATATGCACACACCGAACGATGCAGCAAGTTCTCACAGTCTATGGAGTACCCAAACTCTTAAACACTACTTCAGGAGGTACTCATTAAGAAGCAGAAACATTTATAATGGAAGGAACTCAGTTGTCCCACTTCCCACTTACTGATTTGATGAAAGACTTCCCAATTAATGAATACACAAACACATAAGCACGCACACACACACACACACACACACACACACACACACATGAGCACATGTATTTGTACATGCACAGAAACCAAGGTAGGGTTACCAACTCTCTCAACATGCCCAGGGCTGTTTCTGTTTTAGTACTGAAAGCTGTATATCATGGAAATCTCTCAAACCTGAGCAAACCAGGACACTTGATCACCCAACACACATATTCCTGCAATGAAAGTGTCCAAATTAAAATTTCCTGCAAGGAAATGTCATTCAACAAATTTCTCTTCATGGGAAACATAACCCTATTACCCAGGTTGGGTTTCTTTTGCAACCAAAAGCCCAAAGTATAGACATTTTGTGGATTTCTACTTGTTCTTGCATGAATCAGTCTTGATTGGCAACATTTATCACAGTTACAATTAATGATTTTTTTTACAATTGCTTGCTTAGTACCTGTCACTTTAACCTTCATTAGGGCAAATTGTGGTCACAGGTTTGCTCACCATTTTAGTCTCAAGACCTGGAACAGTGCCTGATCTATAGTAGACATTTCACAAACACTCATTGAACTTAAGGAACAAATTAAGAAGAACAGCCTGTGGTATGGCTGTGGTAGGGTGCTTTGGTGGGAGGTATGGTGCAGGAGAATGTTTAAATGGAGCTATTCTGTTGAAACTTTCCTTATTTCTCCAAACAGAAAACTCAGAATGTGCAGAATTGTTGCTTCACAGGCAAAGATTTCCCCCATTGCACGTTTCATTCTTTGTTCACTATGTGTATTAGTCCATTTTCATACCTACAACAAAACACCTGAGGCTGTATAAAATATGAAAAAGAGATTTACTTAGCTCACAATTTTGGAGGCTCAAGAGCAGAGCACTGGTATTTGCTGGGCTCAGCTAAGGAACCTCTTCCTCACATCATATCACGGTGGGTGGCAACATGGCAGCAGCAGGTATGGAAGAAAGAGAGATCACATGGAAGAAAGTGAGATCACATGGCAGAAAGAGATCACATGGAAGAAAGAGCTCAAAGAAAAATCAGGCTCACTCTTTTATAACAATTACTCTCTTACAAACTTGGAGCCCTATAAAAACTCTTTTAGTCCTTTCCAAGGACAGTGCTCCCAAAGGCACTTCACTCAACCCCACTTATTAAAGGCTCCATCACCTCCCAACATCACCACAGAGAAGATCAAGTTCCCAAAACACAAACTAGTAGAAGACACACTTAGACCATGCCCAAACTATGGCGCCATAAATACCACCTTCACTTCTAATAATGATGGCAACAGCTGCAGGAAGAAAGTTGAGAGTCATCTACATAACAATACACCGTAAGGCAGATCCATTATCCTATCTTGGGTAGACTCAGCATCCTTGTAGCATAGGATATCTTTGTCAGGTTTTTCACCTCTCCAGTGTACTATCAGACTCTGAAAGGAACAGATGAGAACTAACTCAAGGGAATGAATATCAACACTGCCCTGTTATAAAGTGCACATCATGCAAAACCAGGCCTGCATCGGACTCTGAAGTTTTTTCTGTGACCAATACCCAAAGTCTTATCAGTGCTAAACTAGGGTTGAAGAAATGGTTGGTGGTAGTGAACTGAATGGGGAGTGAGAAAAGATGATCACTGGAGAAAAGTAAATGAGCGTGGCAGAGACTGTGCCTTACTTACTCTGTGTCTCTAGTCTTTGCACAGGACATGTTTAAGTGTGCAATGACACAAATGGACAATATGGAGATTTCTAAACTCAACCATGCCTTCCTGAAGTCTGAAGGGAAGAATCCAGAACAATGAGTGCTGTTTCCTCACATACATGATAGAGAATTACCTGGTCCCATTGGTTCAGCAAAACAGCTGAAGTCTCACCATATGATACACCATGCACATTTAACCCAACCTGCTCCTCTGTTCCCTCTCCAAGAAACCTCAGCATCCAGGGGCAGCTTCTTCACTTTGTTTATCCCCTCATCTGTTTAATTTCCTACTGCAAGACCAGCTGCAGCTCAATTGTGAACTATGTAATTCAATAGATTGGCAGATATGTCTTGAGTCAATTTTAATTCTATTTAAAAGACAGTCGATAGAGTCATCTCTGGGGCTTTCTGAGATGAATTTCATATTCTATACACTGAACAAAGAGAGAGAGAGAAATGTACTTCTGTTTAAAGATATAACGAGTTAAGTTTCTAAAACCTTCTATGTCTGTCCCACTTCTCCATTTTAACAAGATTTGGGCTCAAACTTGGGAGATTATTTAGGAAATCAGAATGGCAAAGGAGATAGACGTTTATATATAGAAAGCTGTAGTCTGATTGTGTTCTCTTGAGTTTGCCAATAGAACTGGCAGTCACTGTCCTTTGTGGGGATTCTTAATCCCTGTGTCTTTTCTTTGTTTATGCTCTTCCCTCCAACTACGAGCCTTCCCATAGCTTTCAATATGTTTGCAACCCTCCTTGAGGACTAAAATCCATGTATCTGCAGGATGCAGCTCAAAGGTCACATCTACCACTCCTCCACTCCTCCCACTCCTTCACAGCCACTCCCACACTGGAAGGAATCTCTACTTAAGATTACTTATTGCCTGTTTGCCCTTATTTTTCTATTAAGTGCATTTGCTTATTTTTCTACCTCATCTGCAGGTTCCTTAAGGTCAAGATTTACCTATCTGATTCTTTTTGGGGTCCTCTTATATTAGTCAACTGTTTGGGTTGTTGCTTTGCTCTTCCAACAGTACATAACCAATATGACCAGTTTCACTGGCTCACAACAACAGTGATTTTCCTCACTCACAGGACAGGCAATCAACAGGGCTGATTGTCAAGTTGGGACCCAGGCTGAAGAAGCAGCAACCACCTAGGGTTAAGTTTGCTATGATGACAGCCGGAAAGCAAGAGGTCAGGCCAAGCCATGCCAGTATATCTAAAGCTTCTGCTCTGTCATTTCCCATACCATAGGGCAAAGCATGTCACATGACCAGCTGCAGTCAGTTAAGGAGAGGATGCATACTCTGCACTGTGAAATCACGTTAATGTACAACTTTATTCCATTTACTGCACCCCTTCAGCCTGCCAGCTTCCAATGGCGCTTGAACTTCTAGAAGGTCAGGAGGGAGGCTACATTTATTCCTAAGAACTCTAAAACATGCTATCCACTGTGTTCCTTGGTACAACATATTTCTGGAAGTTGAGAGTTCAACACACCAGCCAGCACACAGGTTTGGATGAGTAACTGTGTAGAACACATCTAGACCTTGGTGTTTCCCTCGCCTGGTGCACATGTGTGCATGGCAGGTGGGGTGGAGCAGGCAGCAGACAGCCATTGCTGAAATTCAATGGAAAAGTGTGTGGGGAAAGTAATCCATTTCAAGACATCAGTACTAGCAGTCATCAGCCTTTATTACCGGCGATATGGAAAAGAAAACAAGTTCTTTGCTACTTAAGATTTTCATCCATACCCGTGACTTTTCCCCTCCTGAAGGGCTAATCCTCTGGCAACCTCATCATAACTACCTCTGTGGCAGAATTCATCGCTGTGTCCAAATACCCACTTGTGGGTTCAGGTGGCGAATGATCAGCAGGTGTGTTGGAAACAGACAAACAACTATAATCCTGATTTCTCTGGGACTATAAACAATAAAAAGAGGGAAAGGAAAACAGACACTCTAAGGATGGGGCTTTCATGTGTACTTGACTTAGTCAGGTTGAAAGTACTCCCTCTACATTAACGTATGACTACTGTATCCTATATAGGATGGAGAGATCATGTGTCTGCTCTCCCTCAAAGAATAAAAAAGAGGAGCCAGAAGAGGAAAGTCATTGGCAGGTGGTCAGCAGGGATTGATGCCTGGGCGAAGTCCGGCATGCCAAAATGCTGGTTCCCAAAGGCACTGCACTTGTCATCAGACCTTTCTCTGGAAAGTGTTATTATTAAAGCACTTATTCTGCTATTGAATTTCATTCTAGGCAGTGTTCAAGTGGGTTTTTAATTGTACAATAAAGTCCATTTGTTTGATGCACGGTCCCAGCTTTCTAAATTGTGTGTGCTCTCATAAGCTCCAATCCACACTGCTCAGTAATTAGTCAAGTCAATCCCAGTCCTTAGTGCAAATTAACAAGGTTCTACCAGACTGGGTTTCTGAGGTTTTGATGAGACATGAGAATGGTTCTCTCTTCCCTCCTCCACTCCCATGATATACGATCAATTTATTTAACTCAAATTGCATTTTCAATGGCCTTCTCTTGCCAGAGTCAGCATATCTGCTGTAACTTATACTTGAGAATGGGAGTTGGTACAGGGTGGTGTGGGTGGAAAAAGACTAAGTGGAAATAGAGTGTCTTCTTGTATGCTACCTCGGATAAGCGCAGTGACATTTTGAGCAAAGACAACAACGTCAGTAGTGGCTACAGACCTCTTCAATCAGCAACACTTATCAAGGGACTGTGGTGTTGCTCTGGATTTCTGTAAGTTCTCTTGATGTAATATATTGGAATAATTAATATATACCAATGTTAATCATAGTCCGAGTAGATAGTTAAACAGTGTGCAGTATTCCCTTGTCAGATGGTTTCTCTTTAACTGCTTAGAAAACCCAAGTGAACATTTACTTTCCTATTATGCCTTAGAAATGAACTTCAACGGCACTAATAATAGCATCACTTTAAAACATAAAGTCAAGAGAACTTATTCTCCAGTGTCACCAGTATGGCATATTTGTCTTCTGCTTAATTTGCCCTCACTGTGTATTATTAGGAGTTAACACTGTAGTTTTGTTTAATAACCAGCTTCACCGCCCATGGCTGACTCCAAACTGATCACTCAGGCCTGCTGATGAAAGTCCTAATTCATCCTTGTTAGAGCAATTAGAGGGAAATTGGATAACCAAGCCACTTCTTGCAGAGGTCTACATGTAGCTATAGCCTATCCCCCAAGAGGTTAAATAAACGCTCACTTTAGCTGCAAGTGAAATAGATACTTTCCCTGTAAATGAGATAGGACCAAATTAATTTAGACTTCAAGAAGTTTTTAAGTGGAGCTGGAACTCAGCTTCCTTTCTCTGTTTCACTCTGTTTCTCTCTCTCTCTGTGAAGCCAGGTTAAGTATTCTCTGCCATTAGAAATCAATTATGATTTTCTGCTGTATTGCAGATGCTGTGGTGGCATAAGCTGCACCTGGCTTCAGACACCTTTTCTTCTTGTCCTTGACATCCGAGTGTGATTCGAAAGTAGAAAACTTCTCAGAGGGTTGCGACATATCCTGCCACTGACTGATTACCTTTGCCTGTTGGGAGGGTAGCTATAGATGGCTTGGTGTACGTGTCTTAAAATGGTAATTTTTTCTGCAGATGGACTTTTAAACAGATTGGAATGATCCAGGTTGTGGGAGGAGGGTTACAATGGGCCGGTAGATTGGAGATGAGAGAAGAGATGTAAATATTAGATGAGAATCTATATTTGGACCCAGAGAACAAAGAAGAACAAAAAGCAAGTGGCACCTAGGCATAATGGCACAGGTCTATAATCCCAGAACTGTGGGAGCATGAGGCAGGGGAATCACAAGTTTGAGCCAATCCTGGGCAACTTAGTGACTTACCATGATCCTGTCTCAAAATTAAAAAAAAGAAAATCAAAACAAGGTCTGCAAATGTAGCTCAGGGTTCAAAGAAAAAAAAAAAAAAGCAAGTACCATCAGAGAATGACAAAAGTGCTAATCCCTAATCCTTAGACCAACATTTCTGCTAATGTTTCTGTGAGTCTTGGGTATGTCCTTTAATTTCTGCAGTGCCAATTTTCTTACCCTGTAAATGAGAGCCTCATAATCACCGAAGTTCCTGCCGACTCTGAAACAGTAATGATTTTCACTGCAAGTAACAGAATGGGTTTCTTTGTGTCACATCACAAGAAATGTAGAGATAAGTGGCTGTTGACCTTCGTTCAGCAGTTTGAAGCCACCAAGGTCAGCATTTCTGCAGTTCTTCTGAACTTTTTTCATCTTGCCGTGGATATTCACCAAGGTGGCTGCTGCCTGCCAGGTATGATGTCCATCTTCCAAACAAGAAAAAAGGATGAGCAAGAACCCTTCTCTTCCTTCAACTTTGTCCTAAGGGTAAAAAATGCCCTCCCACTGGATTTCCACCTGCAGCTCATTTCCCTAGATCCTGTGCTTGGCCACTTGTGGGTGCAAGAAAAGTCGGGAGACCAAGTGCTCAATATGAAAGGAAACAGAATGGGAAGGTGTTAGGACTAGGTGTCCAATCATCCTGCAATATCAGCCCCAGTTTGACACTTGAAGTATAGTCCCTAACTCTGTTTGCCTTTCATATTACCTCTCTCAGGCATACAAAATAAGGCGAGGAGTAGACATTACCCCTGCACATAACATTTTCAGTTCTTTTTCCCTTCTCAACCTACTTGAGGGGACACTTCCCCATCACGTGAAGCCAGGTACAGACAGGTAAACTTGCTCTGGCCACTGACATAGATGCAAAAGTGACATGTGTCACTTGCCGATGAGAGCACTTAGGAACCAGGTTGCCATGCTTCATGTCTTCTCATTTCCTTATCCCTTCATCTGGAAATGTTTCTGATGGTGAACACTATATCAGCTCAGATATGGAGATGGGGATGAAATGGAGCAGAGTACAAGTGTGGTTTGGGAAGTGGCTTTACATAACGTGGAACATGGTAACTAAACAGGTGGTTAGTTAAAAATCCCACAACCATCATCTCATCCCAGTCTAGAGTCTCCCATCTTCAGCTTTCCCTGGGTTTAATTCCCTTTACTCCTTCCTTTACATCTTCCTGCATCTCAAGAGTTTCCAAGTGACCAAGTGCTATAATGGCTCAAGAAATACGATGACAGTGAAATTTTGTTAAGATGAGTGGCTTTTAGAGCTCTGCAGTTCCGTGTTGTGATGTGGGACCACATGGAGGGGCTCTTTTCAATGTCCCTTTGTGAGATTTCTGTCTGGATCCTCAAAGTGGGAAAAGAATAGGCATCTTTCTGGGCTTATAGCACTTGAAATCATTTTAGTGATACAGACAGCAAATGCAATAATAATAGCGATGGTTCCATTATAACCATCACCATCATTACCACCACCACACCAGCATTGTTGTCATCATTACTACTAATAACATTTAGCATCTAGGGAGCACACCATGATGGGTCTGGGTTCCTGAAATGCATATTCTGTTTCTAGGAAACATATGTATTTGATGAAAAGAGAGGTGAAGTAGGGGTTTGGAGAAATGGTGAACTAGCCATACTGAAAATTAATTCCTTAATTTGTGGGTTCCTCCTGTGATCCTTTTATAAGTAATCTTTTCATCACTGAGACAAAATACTTGATATATACAGTTTAAGGGAAGAAAAATTTATCTTGGTTCAAGGTTTCATAAGTTTTAGTCCATGGTCAGTGGGCCCCAAGGCAGAAACCTCAGGGCAGAGGGGCATGAAAGAAGAAAGCTGCTCATTTTATGGTGGCTGGAGTGAGAAAAGGGAAAAGCCAGAGATCAGGGGAAAGACTGGAGACAGATCTTCCCTTCCAAGGCACATCTCCAGTGACCTACTTCCTCCAACTGGGTCCTGCCTCCTAATAGCTCATTTGGCTACAAACTCATCAACAGCATGATCCACTGCTTTCATGATTAATCACCTTCGGAAATCCCACTGCTGAACATATGAGTTTTGGGGGGGTGTATGCTTTAGATCTAACCTATAACAACCCTAAACACAGTTCTTACACTTTTAGAGTTTCATTTTCTCCATGTTATTCAATGCTGTACTCAAATTGTTTCCAGGAAGATGAACACTGATCTTAGAAAAATCTACATAATGGTCATTTTGCCAAAGCCTGGTCTCGGGGTGTGGTCAAGAGATTCTCAAGCACCATTTTCTCTGAGTCAAAGGGAATCCCACGATGGGAATCCCTGTAGGAGATATGTGGTTATTTGGAAGGAGAAAAGTGAACATGCAAACAGAAAGGGCTAACTAACATTAGGCTATTTACTTGCAAATGTATGCAGTCCTGCATGTGTGTGTATGTATGCAGGGAGATATTGGATTGGAAAGACGCAGCAGGGCTGGCCACAGCAGCTGATCCACTAGAATGCTGGATTTCTGGCCCTACACTTTACCCACTATCACTCAGACATTTTTAACACCTCTTATTTTCCTCTACGTGCCTCAGTGACAGTGTGGCCCTTAGCTGTAACTACTTCTCATTGCTTGTGTCCAGCAGATTTAGGGGCCCCTGCACATTCAGGGGAGCCCTATGCCTCTGCCCCATCACAACAACTAAGGGCTGGCACATTTCATGGTAAACAGAATATAGGGAATTTAGTCCCTTAACAATTTGTATTTACAAATGCAAAAGGCTGAAGCTCAATTTCTCTTTAAAAGGAAATGGGGGTATTAAAACCTCTTCTATGATACAGTACATTTCTTTCTTAATCTTTTTGGAGTTCCCCCATTATTAACTAATCCACAGATTTCTTCCAAATTTCACCCAGTCTTCCCATTCATACTCTTTTTCTCTTTGAAGGTACCACACTGTATTTAATCACTATGTCTTCTTAGTCTCTTCCAACCTACAAGATTCTCCCTTTTTCATTAGTTTTTATGACCTTGACAATGTCACTGACTACTAGCCAGGTATTTTATAGAATGTCCATCAGTACAGATTTATCTGCTGTTTTTCTCATGATCAGAACAAAGTTATATGTTTTGGAGTGAATATCACCAGAGAGGAAGTGCCCTCTCCTCGCACATAAAAGGATTCATGGTATCAGCATGACTTATCACTAGTGATGTTTCTGTTAATCTCCTGTTTGGGTGAGGTACTGCCCTCCAGCTTGCTCAGCTGTACAGTTATGACTGTTTCATTTACTCTGTTATTTGGAAGAGAATTTCTAGGTCCACTCCACACTTCGAGTGTGAGTTTGAGCTCCGCCTCTTGGAGAGGTATCTGCACATATTACCTGTAATACTTTTATAAGGAAGGATCCTTTAGGACCATTTATTTATTTGTATCATTGCGAACTTTTGTGCATTCGTTTCAGACTTTGGATTTCAATTAAATACTGCATCATTACCTTCTTGTATATTCCCAACTTTGGCCCCTGGGAGCTTTTCCAGAATGAACGCTATGTCTGTTTGCTATGTCTCAATTTTTCTGACTCTCTCCTTCCCTTCCTCCTTTTTCCCTTTCTATCTTTTAAAATTATTTAATACTTCCTAGATTTTTGACCCTACACTATGATTCAATTTTATTTTGTTTTCCCTGCCTCTGCCTGTCTCTATCTCTATTTCTCCAAAGACCCCCAATTCTGTTTATTCTAACATGATACTTGGAAGCCAAGAGCTGGGTGCTGAAGGTTTTCTTGCTATTGGGCTAGCATTCCTTCCAGACCATATCAACAATCTGAATTAGGAAGTATGTAACTATATGTTAGTCAGCTTTCTGTTACATTAACAAATACCTGAGAGAATTAATTTATAAAAAGAAAAGGTTATTTTGGCTCATAGTTTGAGAGGTTTCAACCATGATCAGTTAGCCTTGTTGCTTTGGGCCTATGTCTGCACAGCACTTCATGACAGGAGTACATATAAGAGCAAAACCTCATTTCATGTTGCTGTGAAAAATGCTCTACAGAAATAATTTAAAAGAAGAAAGATTTATTTTGGCTCATGGTTTCAGAGGTATTAGTCCATGTTCACCTTGCCCCATTGTTTTTTAAGGTTTATGACAAAGCAAAAATATGGCAGTAGGGCATGGTGGAAGAAAGCCACTCGTCTCCTGGTGACCAGGAAGCAGAGAAAAAGAGAGACACAGAGAGAGTCAAACAGAGAGTCAGAGAGATAGACAGACAGACAGAGAGAGATGGAGAGAGAGGCAGAAACAAAGGAAGAGACAGAGACAGAGGAAGAGAAGGAAAGAGTAAGAAAAAGAGAAAGAGAAAAGGCTAAGAGAAAGACAAAGACAAAGACAGAGAAAGGGAACAGATTCCCAATATACCCTTCGAGGACATACTTGTAATCACATACAACTTCCTCCCCGCCCTAGGACCTACCCCTTGACACCTCCACCACTCTCAATAGTGCCTTCAAGCTAGGAAGCAAACTTGTAACACGTGAACCTTCGGGAGACATTTAAGATGTAAAACCGTAACGCTATGTGTGCACACACAACTGTATCCATGTATATGTACATGTGCATGGACATGTCTATATATTCACATGAGTTAGTGCTGAAGTCTCTTGCCTCTGGCTCGAATCCAGCACCATAGAGCTTTGACTAGCCTTCTTCCCCTTCATGCTTATTTGTAGCTTCTTTTCCTGACAGTGAGAAATCTGGCTTCTATTATCTAAAATCCATTTTATTTATTTGTTCAACTCCTAACCTCATTTGAAGTCTCAATTGAATTGCTGTGCTACAACCTCTCATCACATCATTCACATCACATTCATAATATCTGAGGGAGTATTCAACTGACTAACCCCTGCTATATTGAAAGATAGCCCATGTGGGCTGGGGCTATACCTCAATGCTAAATTGAGGTCCTGAATTAGATCCCAGCACCAAAAACAAATAAACAAAACTTGGTAAAAGTTACCCCATGCTGACTTGCTCATGGCTGTGTACTGTGCAAGCGTTTACTGAATAAATGAACAACAGGAATAAGAAAGCTGACTAAAGCAAGGGCTGCTTTTATTCAAGTCCTTCCATCAATCTTTGCTCCTGGTGTTGTGCCCATTATCCAGATGGATGGGTTCCTTAACTGCTCCCAGCACTGAATTGTATAGTTTTATCATCTCCAAAGCAGTCACCATCTGGGAAAACACCTTACCTATTAGGAATGTTATTAAGATCATTTGTTTTTGTTAACATTATGCAATACAGATATTAGCCAGATATATGACAAGTAATGTTATTTTTACATGTTTTTGTGACTATAGCATTCTAATGAAAACAAAACAAACAAAAACTTAAACAAAAAAGAAATATAAAAAGAAGATGGAAAGGAAGAGAAAGGGAAGGAGAGAGGGAGGGAGGAAGCAAGAGGAAGAAAAGAAAGAATAAGAAGGGAGAGGTAGAGGAAGAGCAGGAAAAAAAGAAACAAAAGCACTGAATTAAAGTCCTAAAGAGTCAGTATTATACTCTGTTCAAAAACAAATTTTAATGATGCAGGTTCAGATCACAGTTTGAGTCCTTCACAGGCTGCCTGAGTCTTCTGGCATTTTCCCATAATGCTTCTCCACCTTACTTACATCGTTATCTACACAAACTGCTGTTTCTCCTCCATTGTCCATCTTTCCCTCCCACAAAACTTATGAAACTTATGGAAGAATATAAATCTTTCACAGCCCAACCAACTGGAGACTTGTTGACTGAAGCAAAACATGAAAAGATTCATCAAGGGGCGGAGATTGTAGACAGGCTTGCAGAATCTCCTGTTGATAACTCAAGTCCTTGCTCCTGATCCCAAGTGCTTTCTCTTCTTTCATTTAGCTCTAAATGGTGTCGCTTTAAGAACTGAAGCTTCTTAATTTCTCTATTTTTAAATCAACTTTAAGAAAATTTGGTTATAGTCACCTGAAGCCCTTATTTTAAAAGGTAGAGATTCCTTGAAATCAACCCAGAATTATTGATCTGGGAGGAGAGCTAGAATTGGGGTTATAAGTAAATTTTCCAGGTGACTTATACCAGCAGCTGAGAGTTGGGCAGGCCACATGTATATAACAGTATAAATGAATTTGTTTAAACTAAATAATACAATGTTTTCAAGAATTGGGACTCTATTTTGTCTAAAACCACCAATGATTAAATTTTCAGCATTTTTGTTAGATAATGACAAATGTTTTTTTCCCATGACACACAGAAAGAAATACTGTACATTTTGTACTGTGTTCCAGCACACACAGACTGAGCATACACAAACGTGTGCATGTGTAGCCATATAAATCAAAACAAATTCACAAAATAAAACTTGAATAGTATGTGATGAAGTAAAAATATAATAAAGATCAAAAACCATGCTGATATGATCAAATATGAAATAATCCCAAATGAAAAATACAAAAATATTCGTCAAAATGCATATATAATGATCTTAGGACCCGCCGAGGCAATATAGTCTTGACTTTGTAAAATGCTGCACTACCCAAATAGCTCTGTTCATTATTCTAGGAATCTTTAGCAATTGAAAAATAATGAAACTGCATTTTTTAAAATATCCAAAATTTAGAAAATATGCTCAATTGATGAGTAGCTAATGAATTTATGAAACCATTTCAAGCACTTTGGATCAAAAGAACCATGGTAGTTATGATGCTCAACTGGAGTCCCGTTAACTTTAAAACCTCACAATTTTCCTGTTCTCCACCACCATTACCTTGCTGCTGGCTACATGTTCTCCCTGAGTTTGCACTCAAGGTCACCAGATATTATCTTCTCTGTAAAGAGCAGAGTCAACCTGATTCTGACCTCCAATGTAGACATGCGCTATAATCAACTATTCGCGTTCTCCACAGACATCCTTTGCTTTTCCTCATTTCTGAGTCATCTCTGTAAAATAAGCCACAGTATTCCTTCTCAGGTCAGTCATCTGTCCTAGACTCCTACTTAAATTTTAGCCAGATAAACTCTACTAAGACTAAATAACCAGACAATAGTCTCTTCATTTTCGTCCCATCTAAACACTCCCTTATGCTGCCCTATGCTATCAGTCCTACTCCTGTGTCCATTCGTGTTTGATTCTCCCCCTGTCCTTCATGCTGTAGTTCAAGGGATCACAAACATGACTTCACTTTGCTAAATAATACCAATAATTATAATAAAACAGTATCAGAAATGCTGAAAACGAAAAAATGCTGAACATTTGTTTCAGTCCCTCCTCCAGCAAATTAGGGTGTTCTAAGTTTCAAAACCACCAGGTACTGAAAACTCATTATGTTAGACTCCAGGAAGTGGGGGAAATCATCATACAGTCTTTAAAATCCCCATTAGTAAATTAAGGAACCTTTAAAATTAACACTTACAGTAAGTTCTATTTTATTTCTTTTAATACAATTAATAATTTAATCCAGGCTTAATACTTACTGTTGAATAGAGCTGCTAAGGGATCTGCTTTAACATAAATAAATGTTATCTGTCTAACATTTTGTTGTTGATTCTAAACCAATTTTAAATGCTAGTTTTTGTTTTAAAAAAAAGTACAAAAATCACTTTTATCACATGTTTGGTAGGGACTGTCCCATTTGAAGGAAGGACAGTGCATTATAACTATACCTATTCACAAAACTGACAGCTGAGACCTCTAGGCATCATGTGCCCAAAGGTTAACTGCTAATAAATCCTAGAACACAAACTGTAATAGATGAAGCTCTGTCCTTAATTCCAACTCCTAAAATTTTATTTATTTAATTAAGTTGCTTATAAAATTAAAAATAATTTAAACTTCTTTGCAAATCACTAGGAATTTGAAGGAGAATGGTCAGAGCAACTAACATATGATTGTATCTGCCTTGGGATATTGGAAATAAAGGAAGGAATTGCTAGAAACAGCTCCATCCATTTAAACTTTGAAAACAATTCCCCTACGGATCTTTATTTTCAACCCTTATAAATATTAGCAGACCGATTCTTGGGGGACACCACTTGCTCACACCTCCCTTTGATTCTGAGAAGGGTCATTTTGAAAGTTGCAACCAGAATGGAGGTGCCCTTTGTGAGTTGCATGTCTGAGGAAAACAAACGTGTTTTGGTTTGCTTGGGTATTTTGTTTTATTTTGTTTTTGAAAAGTCAAGACCTTTCTTCCCCTAGTTCCCCCATAAGTCACAAACAGCTTTTCTTTCAAAGTTCAACCTTGTCAGGCCGTTAATCCTGCATGAGAAAAAGCTCACCATGATAGGCTTAGAAAGGTTTAGCTTTCAAATAAGGAAGTTATTAACTTTCACATTCCTGTTTGGCCACCTTCTCAGTGGCTCCAGAAGTTTCCTGGAAGTGATACACCTGAGAAGCTCCACACATTTCCTCTGTGACCCTTTACTGAAAGTCTGCACTTTCTCAGGAAAAAAGATATCCTGAGTGTGAAAAGTTATCATAGATAGCAGGGCAGGATGAGGAAAAAGGGCAAACTCAGAAATACACTCAAAGGTCAGCCATACGCGAGGAGTGGAGGAGGTCTGACCTGGAGTCTTCAGGGTCTCATGGAAGATCTCCAAGAAAAAGCTCTTTACAGTATCAAATATCCCACAGGAACATATCTTTCAGAGTCACCACCCATCATTTCACAAGCATAGAAATAAAACTAGGTTTTTCAAGGCAGCTTTGGAAAAAGTAAGGAAAAGAATGAGGCTCTTAGATAAGAAGATATGGTGTGCAATCCTGGCTGTAGTTTAGGTAAGCCAACATTCCTGAGCTGCTGTGTGTCCTCACCTGCACTAATTACCACTTCTTCCTTTATTTATGAAAATAGTAACAACTGATATATATTGAGCATCTACTATGTGTCAAATACTATGCCGTGTGTCTGGTTTCTGTTTAACTGACCTCTTAGAAATTCTCAAAGACACACTATTGTTATTCTCATTTTCAGGATGAAAAAAGCCAAGGTTGGCAGAGATCAGAGAAATAATTTAGAAAATAATTCATTTTGTAGTTAACACAGTTCAGAAAAATCCAGTTCATTTAGCCATGGGGTACACTGCCTCAAGCCACCTTAGGGGGGCTGAAAGTCTTTTGTAAGTTCTAAGGGGCTATAAAAGTGATTGTGTTGCCTTTTACAATATGTGGCACCCTAAGTTCAACCTCACACTCTCAAAGTGACCTCAAAACAAATTCAAGAGAGAGGTGATGGAGTAATGTGGCTTGACTGCCAGGCAGGCTGGCAGGGTTCCTGCAACACAGACTGCCCCAAGTTTCTGAGGCAATAGGTTTGGGGTGAGCCTGGAATCTGCGCCTCCACCAACTTCACAGTGCAGCTGTTGTTGGCTAGGATCCCATCCACGTATCACAAGCCTGGTTGCTTGAAAGCACAGCCTTGGGCTTGAAAGTCAGCCCTTCCCTTTGCTATTTCACATGCTTGTTTGTGTCTCATCTGCCAGATAAATACTGTCCTGCTAATATCTTCTACCTTGCAGACTTCGTATGAAAGCAAAAATAGTACAACATATGTAAAGTCCTTAAACTCCTACCTGGAACACATTCAGCTTCTTGGTGGTTGATCTCTACCAACCCACCTTCAAGTCATTTAAGGAGCTCTAATGTCAATTCCTGTGAGTGTTTAAAAAAAAAATCTTGATTGTGTGTCCTGCCAAACTGGTAGTTTCACTTTTCATTGAAACATGGGTGCAGTAAGACCAACATGGTGTGCCAGAAAATGGGTGTTGCACTCAAAACAGGAACATTCTAGAAGGGTTTATGTACAAAGGAACATTTTACAAATGTGTGAGTGCTGGAGAACCATAAGGTATAGTGCAGGAACTGGAGCTTAATAGCAGCTACACTGATGCTACCCCAAGGCCAGAAGGAAGGAGGACAAAGGAAGCAGGTATTACAGATGGACAAGAATGAATTCTTGAAAGTCAGCTGCTTCGAAAGAAGCAATAATCTTCGATCAAGGCACACAGTTAGCTCCAGGCTAGGTGGCACGGAATTAATGCCCTAACCTCATTCTCCTCCCTCCTTTCCTCACCTGCCAGACCTCCCTAGTGACTGAACCCCCAAGCTGGAGGGCACAAGAATCAGAGGTGAGTCTGGTACATGTGTGTGAACATGCATTATATAATTTACAGATGAAGAAAGAGAGTCAAACCAAGTTTAAGCATCCTGCCCTCTGCCACTCTGTTTGGAAATGGGTGGATATTCAAACCCAGGCACTTGCCTGTCCACTGAGCAAGCTCAGCAGAGGAAGCCTCAGGAGAGAAATAAAAGAAAATGAGATGCATTTTCTTGGTTAGTGTAACAATAAATACTGTGAATAGCAGATATTACACAGTTGTGGGATTTAGGGCTTCAGTGACCTCATCTGTCTTGTTAAGTTTAAAAATGAAAATAAAAGGAAACAACCTTGACTCTTTATTATGATTATAAGTTGGTAAAATACACATATGGTAATTGATAATGTTGGCTATAATAGGACATTAAGATGATGAATGATTTTCTTTCTACTCTCTCCATTCTCTGAAGTTCCCTAATATGGCCAGATTGCACTTATATCTTTTTAGCATAAAAGTAATCCAATAAAATTTTTAAAAATAAAGTAATATGAAGGATGAACCAGACAATCTCCAGGTTTCCTTGAATGTTTTATGAGCCTACACAATCTCGATGTCAATCTCGCTATCTCTCCTCTTTTAATATTAAAGCAAACCTACAAATATGAATAAAGATTCACAGAATACATGTCAAGCCTGTAGGACTCATACCTTAGGAAAACTCATGGTGGAAGTGAAATGAGTAAAGTATAACAAAAAGTGCAGAGAAGCCCTTCAGTGAGGGAAAATTGTGTGATCCCTCTGCTTGCATCTGATCCACTTTCTGTACCATTTCCCTGACTTTCAGAAAGGTTCATGTGGATTTGCAAAGCAGATTAGGAAAGAAAGATATGGGCAAACAGCCTGCTTTGGAAATATACCAGGGAGACAATGCTAATGGATCATTCTTGAAAGGAGATATAGAAATGTCCCAAAATGGACACCATACTCACTAGATGGGCATCGATGTAAATGGGTTGGAAGGAAGCTCCTGGGAGATCAGAGTAGGTTATGTCACATATAACCCCCAAATGGGCCATAGACCCCTACAGGTACTAGGGCATCTTCCACAGCTGTTTATCTATAAGAGGGTGATAGAAATCCAATCCAGTCCCTCCCTACTGATGCAGCAGATTGTTCAGTAAGGATCAGATAAAGTTGCCTCTCTGCATTTCTAATCATAATACAAAATGTGGTAACTACAAATATGAGAGGCTAACGCAGAACTACCAATTCATGACACAGATATAGTATATTTTCCCTTATGGTCTCACTTGGGCAAGTGACCATTCAGGTCTAAAGTGGCCAACCTCTAAGCTTAGCAGAATAGAGATGTTCTAATCTGCCAGATGACCCAATTTTCAGTTAGTATCTCTTCGGGCAACAAAGTCGATTATCACTCATTGACAATTTGCTTTGTAGCTCTTCTTGAGTGGTGTTTACATAAAACTGGTAAATTCACCCCAGACAGCCAACATCTTCTACTTTCCAAAATTCTGCAGTCTCCTCCACTGGACTCTGTATTAGACATACTGAGAAGTTAATAAATCTTAAATGTCAGTGCCTCTCACTTGCACAAACACATTTTAGCTTTTTTATGCTTGTAACTTTGGCATTTCTGCTTTTTTAGAGGTCCCCCCAAACTGTATACATTTCAGACATCACAAAACCTGGAATGCTTTTTAGATAAATGTAAGAATTTTAGACAATTATGCAGGATGGATAATTCAACTATATTTCAAATGACAGAATCACAAGATATGGACCATCTTAGTCCATTCAAGCTGCCATAGAAAATACCATAGACTGAGTAACTTATACACAACAGAAATTTATTTCTCACAGTTCTGGATGCTGAAAATCCAGATCAAGATGCTGGCAGATTCATGTCTGATAAGAGTCAATTTCCTGGTTTACAGTTTGAGGTACTCACTGGGTCCTCACGTGACAGGAGGAGTAAGGAATTTCTTTCACTTTCTTTATTACAACATTATTAATCTCATTAATGAAGGCCCCACCCTCACAATCTAATCACCTCCCACAAGTCCCACTTTCTCATCAAATCCAAATGGGGGTTAAGTTCCATTATACGAAATTGGGTGAACTTCAGCATTCAGTTCCTTGCGTTGGCTCTCCCAGCAAATATTATTCTCTGTCCCTCTCCACAACCTTGTCAAGTGGCCTTAAGTAGAATGAAATAATAAGCATTGATCCTCTAAATAGTTTAAAAGCAGAAGAGTTCCAATCTATATGAGCAGAAAGTAGATGGGGAGACAAGTAAGAAGGCAGGTCAGATTCCACAACAGTGACACTAAAAATGAGGCCAGAACTCAGAGGTCCACAGGACTCACATGCAGCACAGGGTGTAAGCCTAGTGTGGTGGTCAAGAAAGTAGGTTGGAAGAGCGAAACCGTTTCACCTCTAAGTGTGTGACCCTGCAGCCCATTACTCAAGTATCAGTTTCTTTATTTATGAAGTAAGAACTGTAGTGCCTATATTGTGAGGGTTTTATGAATACGAATTGGAATAATATGTGTAAAATACTCAATGTGGTATCTGGCATAGCATGACTGCTCTCTCTGTAAACAGTAGCTTCTGCTATCAATCACTGAACTAGAAAAATAGCAGATCGTCTAAGAGAAATGTGATATGTTGTGATGCTTTTCTTAGCAACTCATGTTACTCCCTGCCTCACACCTTCTCATGCTTCTTATTGGCACATCATTATAACAATCTCAGAACTATATACAGAGAGTTTACATGTGTGTGTGTGTAAATGGAAAATTATTCCTTAGAGTTAAGGACAGAAATTTTAAAATGACTTGCCTAAATTGATATACGAATTATACACCTAGAATTAAGAATTATATTCCCATGGAGCTCAAATAGCTCATCATGCCACTATAATTTATTTCAGGTTCAGCTTGGGATGTAGCTAGTAACAGACCACTTACTTAGCATGTACAAGGACCTGGGTTCAATTTTTAATACCACAAAAAAATTGAGCTTATATTTATTGAACACCTACCATGCTTGACACCGTGGAAGAGTCAACAGTATAAGAGATTTCCTACTCACAAAGTCATAATAGCACACAAATTTCCTCAAACGAGTTTTTCTATGAATACAAACTGGTAGGTATTGCATAACAAGATGTTATATTGACAAATAAATTTCAATAGCATCAAGTTAAACTACTGTACACAGGTTTTTGACTATACAGCTTCTCAGAAACTTGGAAATGTGGATATGATTTGCAAAGCTCTAAGAGGAGCACATCTGCAAAATTTTCCAAACTACTTTGAAGATAACAATACACAACATATTAACCAGTGTTAATCTCCTGTTATTCTGCTTTGAAATTCTGTATCATTGTTTTTATTCTTTTCTCATTTTAAAATAAAAACATTTTCCAAATTTATTTAGCTTGTAGAATTCTTAACCAATGTATTAGCTCATGGATCTAGTGTTCCACTTTAGGAAACCCTGTGTCAGAGAACTACAACAAATACACACATGAATCCAATACCGATTAAATGCAGTTCAATATTTGATGAGACAAATGTCCTAGTTAGATCTAGGATATTCTGGAAAGGTGTCAGAGGAAGGTATGGCTTAAAACAGGCCTAAAGGGTAAGTCCCATGCTGTGTGACTGGTACAAAGGCAAGAGCAGTCCCCATGGTGTGTCTAGCACAAGCCAACAAAGGAACCAGGCCACCAGTGGGAAGCCATGGATCGGTCCCATTGGGTTTGTTCATAACTTCAGGTTATCAAGGAGAATGGGGAAGTGGAATCCATTGCATAGAGTAGCTGGAAAGCACAGTAAAGAGTCATTGGAAGCCACTGATCAGGATTTGGTCTGCACTCAGGAAGAAAATCTAACAAAAATGTGACATGGGATGGGGGGGCCAGAGATAGCGGGACCAGGCAAAGGTTATCTCATTAATCTCAGTAAGAAGTAATCTGTCCAGAGCTGAGGAGGTAGCAACAAGAAGTAGGGGCCAAAACATTTTACAGAGAAACATTTCAGAGATAAACTCTAGGTGATTCAACAGCATCTGGATGCTTCATCATATTGAGTGACATCCTTTTATAGTCCTAAGTGGTCAAGTCACGCACATTGCATTTCAGAGATTGAACCCAATTTACGTTACTCTAGCCAACATCATGTGGATTAAAGGAAGATGAGGAAATTGCTAATGGATGAGGATGTAAATTCTCACAAGAGAAGATTTCTCTGGGAGGAACCAAAGACAGACAATGACAGGTCCTTCCGATAACCCAAAAGGTGATTATTGGGTGACGCTAAACACAATGGGGAATAAAATCCAATGCGTACTTTTCTTCCTTGACACTTTCAGTAGTTGAAGGACCCTAAAACACCAGTCCCTTAGATTTCAAGGTCCTTTCACCCAGAAAAACCTATTTTAAAATGTATTTAAAATTGTTTCCACGACTGTATACAAACAGGCCCTTTGAGCAATTAAAACCCTGGGTCTGTGTGGTCTTGCAGACTAATTGGACAAGGTGCAGCATGTGGTGTTGGGAGACTAATTGTTCAGAGGGGCAGCAGACTCTCACAGGGCTCCTGACCTGATGCTGCAGGCTGGAGACGGCTCACCCTCTGCAGTCTCTGGTGAGCCGGGCTGAACTGAGAAGTCCTGTCCTCCATCCGTCACAGGGAGACCTTGCTGCCCCATACTGTGTGTGGCAGATGTTTTTCTCCTTAATTGTTGAAGATTAAGTTTTGCAAACCAGAATGTAAAAACACTTCCCCCAGGCAATTACGGCCAATCAAATCACAGGCCTTGGGAAGAAAGATGATGGCAATATTGTTTTCTCTTGAGTTTATTTGGTCGCACATGGATTTAAGCTGCCTTGGGACCCCATTTACTCTCCAGTTATCTATAGTAGGAACTGTGGGGTAGGCCAGAGCAGGAAGGTTAGATGCTGCTGTCCTTGAGGAACTTAGATCCTTAGGCATTCATTTACTGAAAACCCTATTTATCTCTCTGTCTGTCTGACTGTCTGTCTGTCTGCATATATAGTTTCAACATTCCAGTGCTAAGCACTCTGCTAGATGCAACACAAGATAAAAGTGAAAATTCAAATGTTCAAAAAATCATACCCAGAATCAGGAATTGTGGTCCACAACTATAATCCCAGCACTCAGGAGGTTGAGGCAGAAAGATTACAAATTTGAGGCCAGCCTCGGTGACATAGCAAGACCCTAATTCAAAAAGCAAAGCAAGCAAACAAACAAAGAACAACAACCAAAAGATAACTTCTAAATTAAAGGAATCAGAAAAGTGATCTTCAAGCTGTGCTTGAAAGACTAGGAAAGATTTTGATAAGCAAACTTGAAAAAGAGGAAGAGTATAAAGATATAGTAGACAGGTAATTAAAAGTCATATTTGGGGGTCCAGTATGGGAAATCAGATTAAAGGCACCAAATGAGTAATTATATGCAGTTTGTGCCTGAATTATATGAACAGATAAACAGATGGATCTTGGATTATTTGCATGACTGATAAAACAGCAATAACTCTATTTATGTTTTATGGGAAATTTACACCATCAAAAAGGGCTTCAAAGAATTAACTTAGTTGCAGAACAATGTGCACAATCTAATTAGAATTTGAAACACACCCACACACACACACATACACACACAAATTCTAATTGTCCTATAAAAAGAAAGAATTGATTTATCAGCAATTGTTCTTAATTAGACAAGTCCACTGTACTGTCTGGCTGCCCAGCTGGCAGGCACAATAATCTTTACACATCTACACTCAGAAAAAAATGGACTACAGTTCATTTTAAATCTCCAAGTTTGTTTTGGAAGCATATACACACACCCTTTTGGATATAATAAGTTCTGAATGATAAGTATCAGTTGATTAACGTATGCAGTTTAATAACTGTTTAACAAAAAATTATTCGGCTATTGTTAAATCTTAATAAATGTTTTAAATAATAAATAGGCTCATATAAACAGTTGGCTATTAGCTCTCTTACTTGTTATTATCTACTAATATAACTCTTTAGATTTAATATGGTATTTATCATTATTTATTCTCACAGTTATTTCAGGGAGCTAGGAGTGCATTTTCTTCCTCTAGATTCTCAGAATTCATTGCTAATGTTAACAGTGACTTCTCTCTTTTTCGAAACCCCTGATGATCTCCACCGGAACTCAGCAGCACAATCGGGCTTCTTCAAGGAACACATACTCCCATGAAGAACTTACTTCCAGATTCTGCCCGGACTCTTGTCTTTCTAATGTGCAGCTTTGATTTGGCTTCCATTTCAATGATGTTTCTGAAAGTGTTAATACCCGTGAGTCCTGGGAGTGATGGGCACCTGTGGAGGAGCCTTTTTCCATGGGATTCCTTATAAATGAGAACTCCTCTTCTCCGCCCTTTTATAACAATGAGGAGATTGAAGGGTGCATTTAATGAGAAAGAGACTGAGGCATCACAGCACAGCAAGGGGTTGACAGTACCTAAGTCCTAGGTACTGGATCCCAGACCCCCGCTGGAGCATCTTTTCCACTTGAACTCTCAGAACAGATCTTGGCTCCTTTAAGAGCCTCCAGTGAGAATTCAATAATTGTCTCTGTGGAAAGTACGAGTTCCCCCTAGTGCAGCATGATAAATCACGGATAATAATAGCTCTTTCCAAAATAATCCTTAAGCAGAAGTGAAAATCCAACTGAGAAGGTTGTTCTGAGTCAAATTGTGGGACCTGGATCTGGCTTTAATTTAGCTCTATAAATGTATTGTTTCCTCCATCACTGCTGTTGACATAATGTATTACCATTACTATTCAGCTCTTATTCCCTTAATATCTGTGTTCTGGTCCCTTTATTTCTTATTAGGCCTTCATTCAGTGTGCTGACTTCCACTTTAACCTTTAGTCTTCTACTGACCCAATTACTGTTCCAGGCCTCTCCACTTCTACCAGCAAGAGTCAGAAGAGTACATGCAGGAGATTTCTAGAAACAACACCTTAGTGTTGGAGCTGATCCAGGTTTCTTTATGGCCTTGATTTTCCCTCCTTGGCAGCAGGAATTACTCAAGCTGTCTTCCCACACACCAGCCATTATCCCTTCAACATCGGTGACATCATCTGCGCAGTGTAGGAATCAACTTTTCCTGTCTGAGGTCCTTTCCACTACTGTTCTAATTGGAACTCACCATCTTGCATTGGCTGAGACCAAGGTGATTTCACTGGCAAGATCTGGAAGTTTTACCAGAAGTTTGCATCAACTGAAAGTGACTCATTGCTCTGTTCATATTCTTGATATTAATGGAGATCACAGCACTGTCTGCAAGGCCAAGTGTCCCACCCTGAAAGCAACTGGTCTACATTTCCACCCACTGGATTCCACCTTTTCTCTTGAAAATAGGTCCCTGTAAATGAGTAAGTCATGTTCCAACAACAGAGCTCTTAATCATTAAACCTAAGTTTCCAAGACCCCAGGTTATTACCTTATCCACACATTTGTGCCTTCTTTCTTTTTGATTTATGGAGCAACCCAAAATCATAATTCTATTTTAAAAGATCATAAGGCAGATTGTTTCATTTTCCTCCTTTAGAGTATAATTATTCCTAATTCTGCAATTACTTTGCAAAGTGACAGTGTAGTGATTAAGATCAGTTGCTTTTAGCAAATTTTTCTTATCGCCAAACTCTATAAAAATTTTACTTCCTCCAAAAATTATGACGTTGTTGGGTAGTTTTTATTAGAAAATTTTGAAACTTGAAAGTTCTTTGTGACTAGGTCCCCCATACTCCACCACATATATAATTATAATTAATTGCTTCTCTGCACATTTTCCTTTTCTCTGAAAAGAAAGAAATAGTTTTTTGGAAAAATAAGAACACTGGGGAAGCAGGGAGGGGCCCTTTTCTTTGTTAATTGTGCAGGGCTGACTGCCTATCTAGTGCATAGTCAGCATTTCAATCAGTCCATCTTTTCAATTCATGGCTTTGAACAGCTGGAATGTGCTGAGACATAGGCTGGGGTTAAAGGCCATGGCATTGCCAGGGTTCAAAACCAGCAATCAATCTAGTGCATACACACACACACATATGCGCACGCATGTTCACACATGTACACAAACACACAAACTAGCATTTGAACTATCCCAGGCTGTCATTATGCTAAATGGTATGCATCTTAAAAATTCATGACTTGATAAAACTATGTTCTTGATCTTCTCTAAATCTCAAGTCAGGTCTGAACTCCAAGTCAGGAAAAAACCAGGAAGACAAGCAGCCTGATCAATCAGGTGTGTGTCCCAGGGACCCCATCTGTGTTCACTTAAGATCTAGAAAATCGAGCCAACAGGTTCGGCAGCCTCACCCCTCTGTAAGCTGTAACTGAGCATGAGAGATAAGGCTCAGACCACAAGCCTTGTATCCAAAAAGCCTGTGGCTATCAGAAGAGTAGACTTGCCTGGTCATTAGTGTCCTCCCATTACCACAACTGAATTCGCTTCTGTTTGAGGCAGTCATTGTAGGCTTAGAAGAGAGAACCATGCCTGCTTAGCCAATTACAGTGGAAGGATTACAGAAAAATATGTAACCTAGCATTTGATGGAGACCAGAAAGATGAATAATTCTTCATAGTTGCCCCTCTTAATTATCTGACATTCAACAAACTCTAGTTAACCTTTCCTTCATTATTTCTGAACCCATGCTTTCTGACTTTGGACAATAGAATGTGAAGCTGAAGGCTGAAGGATGAGGAATGTATTGTCACACCCTTTCCAGAAGGAAATGCCAGAGAGCATGTGAAACTTCTGTTTTAGCAAGACATAGAGGTAGAGATAATAGCCCGCTGCTGCAGCTGTGTGTGTGCATCTGTTTGTACATGGGTGGGTATGTCTTAGCTGCTCTAAATCCTTCCTAGACATTAGCCTCACATTTCCCCGGTGAGGCAAGTGAAAAGTTCTGAGGCCTATGTCACATGGATTGAACATCGACAACAAAAACATACCTGTCTGAAACTTCAAAGAAAGTCACAGACTGAGACATGCTGTTGTTTCCCTTTATAGTCTAGCATCTCACTGGAAAATACAGGTTAAGTCCCTACTGTGTGCCTGAAATTGTTCTCCACGAAATAAACAGACCCAGAGAATGGAGATAAGGCCCTTCATCTTAAGTATCATTTAGGTCACGAAATACACACACACACACACACACATACACACAAAACAAATAGAACAAATACAAAACAAATAGAGAAGAAAATAAGGCCAGATACCATCATGAATGAGAGCTGAGGTGTAGACTCTGCGTGCTATTGAAATCCTCATGCTCCAAACCTCAAAGTCATGGCTTGGCAGGACACAGTTGTACTTCTTCTTTTACTGCTTCAAATAAACCACCTAGGATGCAGCAATAGACCCCTATAGGACTACCGCTGCCGAGCCTTGTATTTGAGCAAGAAGACTTGCCTGGTTTTCTTTTTGCGACCTCCTCTCAAGTTTTGATCTCCCTTGAAGTTAGCCAGCCCAAACATCACAAGGACAAACTCGTGTCCTAGGAATGGCTGGTGACCCATTACACATGCAGTTGCACCCACGATGTGCTGGAGTGGGCAGCTGATGGCCTTCGATTGGAAGGGCACGTGTCTTCCTGTGAACTTGCCTGCCTCGGTTCTTCCATTAATGAACCCGTGAGTCAACCACAGCGACAAAGGTGGCCCGCGCCTGCCTGCCACCCTCAGCCTCCCCCCTCAAGGTCACAGAGGTTAGCCCCAAGGGCCCAGCTTCGCAGGGAGAGGCGTTCCCCCTGTCTCTCTGTCAAAAAATAAAATAATAATAATAATAATAATGTTGATGATGAAAAGCCCATTATGGCTGGAGGGCGAAAATAACATTCTCATTGTAAAGTCCGTGTGCGGCATCAAGACATCTTCTATGGAAAATGATGAACTTGCACATCGGGAAGTGTAAAGACTATTTAATCAAAGCCTTTAAGAAGATCAAACCTAATCATAAGACGTTAAAAAAATATATAAAAGCAGATAAGAGGAGGTTTTGGCTGCATGACCAGAATCTAAAATCAGAAAAGAGCCTTTCAAGATCTTCCAGGACAAGGAAAATATGTCACTTTTGTTTCACTCAGCAATCCAATTTATTCACTCTAGTTGATATGAGACAGGACTTAAATAGCGTGGTCCACCAGATAACCTGGGGAATGAAGGTGCCCTGTCCTGTCCCTCTTTGTCCTGAGAGCTGCTTATTGACTGTTCCTGTTTTCTTATTTTGATTCATTTTATATACAACTTTTCAAAGAAGAAGGAGGGAGGAAGAGAAAGAAAGAGGAGAAATTCCACAATATATGAATGAGTAAAGGTTATGGAAAGAATGAAGGAGATCTGAGAAGGAGAGGTGGGAATGCTCCCATAGCCCCTGGGTTCAGATCTTCACTTACGACCAGGCCAGCATTGGCTTGGCTTTGCAGAAAGCCCCGGGTGTCAGTGGAATGCAGAAAGACAATGGAAGCCCTAGGGAAAACAGGGGAGAAAACAAAAGAGAGTGCATAATCAGGGACTTAAAGTGGGTCAAGGTCTTCTTGTCAAAATATTGTCGTTTCTTCCTTCACTAATACGTGGACATGATGGTAGATTGTGATGTGTGCTCTGGGTGATGCATGGTGGGAAACTGTTAACACTGTGCACAAAGGGAAATTGCTACCACTGAACACTGACTACACACAATGTGTGAGCCAAGCACTTTTTCAAGGTAGATCTAATTCTGTCAAAACCCCTCGAAATAGGCCTCATTTAGTCCAACATGTAAGAAAGGCAAAGTAACTTGATCTGGTCATAGAGATAAGAATAAGAATCTATCTCAAATAAGGATCTTACAAAGGCTTTGATTTTCACATTATTCAATAATTTCCAACTATTTTCAAATATGAGATTCTCTTTCTAGATCCAAAAGACTGTTTTAGAAATTTTAGGAAGAATGGTTTGTGGATACTACCTACAGGCAGATCCTTAATATACCCTCACATTCATAGGCCCCTGGCAGTCTCCCAGCAGCCCCGAACTCTGCCATCCTTCATCACAAAGAACTCACATCAGAACCATTTTGAGAAAAGCAAGCATGACTGATGGTTAAGGCTTCTCATACTCCAGCTTCCATGGCCCTGCCTGGTCCTGAACAGGAGGGGTCCACAGGCAAGCAGGCCAAAGCTATAGCAACCTCTCCAGCCCTCCTGGCATCTTTTCAAGCTGAGTGTTTTACGCTCTTATAAAGTCTTCTTCCTCTAACACATTGTTTTCCTACCAGTTATTCTCCAGGCTCCCTTGACCAAGACAACTGCTATTGTGAAATAACATTTCACCTATAAGACAGCTGTGAAGTAATTTCCCAGGCTATTATGCTTTGCTAGGTAGGAATGGCTTTGGGTGGGATTGGATGGATGGGCAAAAGCATAAAATATGTAAAGAATTGATATTATCCACATATATAAGATATATATTACTAATTACTAAGATATATATTACTAATTACTATCATCTAAAATGTAAAGATGTGTAAGGGAGATAGGACTACACAAGAGGAATGACAGCCATAGGGAGTTATTTACAGAAACGTTACTAATGGAAGGAAATAAGTTATAAGCAGATTTTAAAAAAAAAAGAAGAGGAAAGGCAAAAATGGATACTTGCATAGTGAGAAATAATTGTCACTTAGTAAATGAGGCAAAATAGGGCATAGAAGTTTTGAGATATTTGCAATGTAACTGAGGCTAAATAAATATTTCATTTTACAAACAGAAAAAACTAGTAAAGAAAACCATATAAAACATCTTATAAAATACACTGCCAAGTTTTATGGTTTAGATGACCTTTTACAATCCTATATGTCCCAGGGGAAAGGACTACTCTGTAGTGAAGGCCAAAGACTTAGTACAAGTACTGGGCTCAAGTCCTTCCTAAGCTTACTGTTCTGGCTTCTTCAGAGTCCAGGTGAACCCAGCAGGACACAGATACATACTCAGAGACAGGGTCCGTGTTTCTTACCTAACCGCTTTGGAAGTTATAGGTGTGCCAATCTCACTTAGAAAAGGGTAAAAGGTGAGCATAAGAAATACATCTGCATAATGTCTGCATCTGCCTCTGTGTCCCTCTTGTTTAAACTTGCACCTTGGGAAAATGAAAACTAGTAATGAGGATCCTTGGAAGGTGAGAAAGGATGAAGGTTGGCTCTGCACTGTGTGAACGATGGTGTTTGTCCCTGATGGTTGGGCCCCAGGGAGGATACTGACCTCTGTAATTCTGGGATAGCTATTCTCACTCTCCTGGGAAACAACTCATTTTTACAATCAGCCAGTGCACCTGAGGGCTAACGGAGCTTTAAAACTTTCATCAGGCCTCCTGCTACTTTAGGGAAGGCAGCCTTTAATCTTCTTATATCACATATACATATCAGATGCACTCAGGCACTACAGATCCAAATCTTACGGGAAGTCATTAGCACACAGGTGACCAGAATGGTCACAGCATATCGAGAGCTCTTATTGTCACAGTGCTTCTTGCAACTTTCTCATCTTGGCAGCTAGCTCTGGGTTGGAGACAGTTGGCTACCAAGGTTTTCCTAGTAACCTCTTTGCATTAAACCCTTCCACACTCAGGATCTCATTTCATCATTACAGCAAGTCTCAGAGTATACAGCATTCTTATTACACTTATTTTATCAAGGAGGAAACTACCTTGTCAAAAATCAAACAGCATTATGGGTTTAATTCAAGGACACATCAGTCTGATCCAAGCCCTGGACTCTTTCCCCCACAGTGTGCTTTTGTTATGGTTGATACACTGTGTCAACTTGAGAAGTTTAGAAGTTTAACTGAGAGACTCAGCAGGGAGCCAGGACCCTTACTTTGTAAATATCCTCATCCTGTGCAAGAGGAGGGCACAGAGATTTTGTGAGTGCTACACCCACCCTGGAGAGGTGGGTGGGGTGGCCTGTGTACAATATAAGGGAGGAAAAGAGACTTGCCCTCCCCACTTTTGCTCTGGCTGCTGCCTTGAAGTGTTGCCCCAGTGCCATGCCACCCTGCCTTACAGCCAGCTGATTATGGACTGAAACCTCCACAAACTGTAAACTAAATAAACCTTTCCTTCGTTAATTTTGGGTATTGGGTATTTTATCCCAGCAATGAGAGAAAAGTAACCAAGACAGTTGTAAAGGCCAGAACACTGGTCTTGGAACACATTTGGCATAAGGAAGACATGCAAGATGCTTAGCAGGAAACACATTAGAAAAGTGATGATCAGGAGCCAGGGATACAACTCAGCAGCACAGTGCCTGCCTGGCAAGCACAGGGTCCTAAATCCAATTCTCAGTACCAAAAAATAAAAATAAAAATAATTTTAAAAAAAGAAAAGAAAAGTGATGTCTAGGAGGAGCTGATAGAATGTCAAGCATTCAGCACAGGGAGATCTGGACTGTGGAGGCAGAACTACAGGCCTCCAACCTGAGTAATATGACATAAGGCAGTGAGGCTGGTGCCAGCAATGCCCCGTGCACACCTTGATACCCTACTGAGTTACATGGACGCCTGTCTGGCCCACAACTCCAGGTCCTTTTTACCTTTATTGCAATAGTGAAGCAGGAAAGTTTGACCTTACTGTGCCCTTGCTCCCATATCACTGTCTCTCTTTCCCTTCTTTTCCTTATCCCCACCATTGTTTCAAAGACACATTCCCATGAAATCCTTCATCTGTGTTCTTTGCCAACGTTTCATTTTGGTCTTTGTTTTTGTTCTTCTCCTAACCTAGAACCTTTTTTCATCTTTCTTGCCATTGCCTTTTTGTCTTTCTATCTTAGTCCCCAACTTCTTAGTCTAATTTCCTATGTGCTTTCTACTCCTGAGTTAAGAAGAGAACAGAAGAATGAAAATGGGAGCTATCCATTGCATCTCCCTGAATGATTCATTATTTGATTTTATTTTTCATTAAATTCTTTGAGTGAGCTTCATAAGCTCTATGGTAACCAGATAACCCATATGTGTCAAATGTTCTTTTGATATGTTGGCACTGTCTAAATAAACATTTCAGAGCATCTTCGTTCTTTTTTCTCTAGTTTACAGATCTAGTGGTTGGGTTTCCAGCTAAAAAGAAGAGAAGAAAGGACAGAAACATACAACAAGTCCAAACGTGCGGAAAATATGCCCACCTCTAGTCCCTGGCTTACTCAGTCCTTCATATTCTCTGTAGAGAGAGGAAAGGAAACGGTGTGTTTGTAAACAGAGAGTGAGAGAGAGAGAGAGAGATCTCAGAGTTGCAGAGGAGAAAAACCATATAGACCTATTCATTCACTTTAGAGATGCAGAAACTAAGCCCCAGGGAAGCAGAGTACTTTTAACAAGATCAGACCATAAAACCAGCAACCTGTTCCTGAAATCCAGGCATCCTGACACCTGTTTTTGTGTGTTCTTCCTACAGACCCCTTGAAGGACAGAGCTCTGAGTCTTTCTGACTTCCTTTTAGTAAGTGTTTTGGTTCTATTATCCATGCACTTGTCTGAAATCTTCTTGAAGTTATTTCTGTTTTCAGTGTCATGCTCCCAGGCAGAGTCTGAAGCCATTGGGACGGAGGAAGATGGGAATATCAAGGGGTTTATTTTTGTCTTCTCTCAGATCCTTGACCTCTTTCCTTCAAACAGAGTTCAAGGCCCTACAATTTAGGAGAAAGATCTAGAGGTGAAGGAATTGGTTTTGGGAGGGGCCTCAGGACAATGTACTGCTAGAATTTCCCAGGCAATAAACTACCATTCCTTCCAAAGGTGAAGGATGACCTCAGACACAGACACTGTATAAAAGCTGCTCACTCCAGTCCCTCTATGGTCTAGACACATGTCTGTTTCTCACATCACAACCTTCAGTGAGCACAGAGTTGAATGATGAATCAGTGGCTGTCTCAGCCAGGGCCTCAGCTTGTTTCAAACCCTCATTAGATCCCAGGAGATGTGAGAACAAACTGCCCAATAAGCCCTTTATTGGGGGTACACTGGAAATTAACCAGTTCCTTCTCCAAGAGAAAACAAGAGAGATTCTAGAAAAAGAGCCTAATGGTCCTGATTTTCAGGTAATCTGAGTGAGCTCTGGCTTTGTTCCGGGAGAGGTTTTCTCTGCCTTGGTCAACTGTTCAGAACAGAGGAATTTTCAAATGTTCCTTGAAAATCAAAAGTTGGAAAAGGTCTTCTTTTTAATGATCTCACCCCCTCCTGTTAATTTCCCAGCAACATGGGCCTTTCATCTTACCTCTGGTTCTATATAAAAGGGCCTGGATCTGGTGGAGAAATAGTGAGGAAGCAGATAATCATGGGACTTGGGGCTGGGCTCTTTCTATTTACACTACAAAATACTAGCTGCTTGGGGGATTTGCATAATTTAAGGTGCCTATCCCTGTAAAAACTGGGGAGCCAGGATGAGTAAAGCCATCTAAGGTGTGCAGTGAGGGAGAAAAAATGGAGAATGCTACCATAAAAAGAAGGTGGCAGTCAGTGCCACAGGAAAATAAACCAGACAATTCCTTTTCTTCTTAAGGAAATTATCATTTCAACTTTGCTCTGTCTTCTCTGTGACCACTTAGAGGAAAGCTCCCAATCTGCATTTAAATGGAATGATTTCAGGAAGCACAGAACACAGCACAGACTTTTCAACACTGCCCCTTAAGGAGAAAGTTTTAGATGCATTAAAATTGACAGCTGCTCTTTGCAAATGTAAAGGACTTTCGCTCACCCATTTCCAGTGGCCCAGATAGGTGACAGGCTTCTGTGATTTGGATTTAGGATGGGGAAGGTCCTTTGCTCAAAAGAAAGGATCAAATGCTGCTGTCTGGAATTCCTACCATTCAATTTAATGAAACTTCATCCCATGTCCTTTTGATCTGTGTTTGAAATACAGATGTTCCAAAAGTGGTAAAGCACTCAGCTGTTACCAATTACTTACATCTAGGTGTTAGTGGAGGCTTCGAGATTTTCATCCCTTTAACAAATATTTAAAAGCAATGAGAGCCAAGTAGGCTAATTGCCGGGAATGCCATGGCGAATAAGTTTCCTGGCCTAAAATTCACAGCTGGTGGGGTTTGCTGCTCAGGAAAGAAGAGAACAAGCCTGGAAAGAGAGGTTGGGCTCTACCAAAAGGTAGGAGGAGCTCAGAAAGGAAGCTGGGAAGTGCTGAGGATTCACTTTTATGACATCTTTATGACTTTCCATTCCTGTCATGGGGCAGGACCTTCTCTGATAAATGGCTCCCTGTGCGACTTCCAGGGATATAACCCACCTCTGTGCTCATCTTTGCTGCCATGGAAAAGAGCAAGGGAGAAGTGTGAAGAAGCCATTGAAGCACACCAGGGTTTTTTCCTTCTAGTCTCCTTCACCCCCTTCCCTCAGGGCTGCTTTGCTGCAAAAAGCAGAGTCCTCCTGTCCATTTATTAAAAATCTACCATACATTTTGCTTGGTCAGCACAGGGACCAAGGAATGTGCCTTTTCATTAAGATTATTTCTATTTCTGACAGGCCCCCAGTGGGTCAGGGGATAGATGCTACAGTCTCCAGAGAGTCCTCCCTATATCTTCTGTCCTCGTAATTACTTTTGGAGCTGGAACTCAGCAACCTGCATTGCCTCAGGGCTAGAGTGATCCTGGAAACCCCTCCAAGGGTCTGTTAGATGCCTTGTAGGTGAGCATGAGTGGGTCCAGGTGGGAAGAGATTGTGAACAGAGTGGTTTTGTGTCGAAGGATCCTGGTTAGCATCCTCATGGCTTCCAGAAGACAGATCAAGGTCAACAGCACAGAAAACCCATCAGAAGAGTACCACCTTAACAAGACAGGCTTTGTGTCACTGTGTGATCCCATATAAAAGATCCTCCTGACCCAGCCTCCCAAGTACCAGGGGTTGCAGGCATGTACTGCCACACTTGACACTTAGAAACTCTTGGAGCATTAAAGAGGCCCAAGTGAGAGAAGGCTTAATGCCAGGGGAGTGCTGGTGGTGACAGAAATCATTTGGGATGTCCCAAAAAGGTGCCAGAACCTTTCTTCTGACCACCTGGTGAGGCACTGAAGAACTGAGATTCTGCCAGGTATAACAGTAGAGTCTTGGAAGAGGGTGCCACACTTTCAGTCACATGTAGCAACAGCTAGACTGAGACAGTTCTCACTTCAGATCACATGAATTGAACCTCCAGATGGGCAGAGAGATCCTTAAGGTTCTTAGATTTTCTTTTATGGGCTAGAGGTTTGGCTCGGTGGCTTCAGCGTCTATCTGGTAGGTGCGAGGTTGTGAGTTTGACTCCCGGTGCCACAAAAAAAAAAAACCAAAAAAACAAAACAAACAAACAAACAAAAAACAGAAAAGAAAAAAGAAATGAGCTCTGCAGAGCAAGTATAGATTTTATTTTATGACAAAGATGCTGAAGAAATAAAAAGAGATTGTAGAACTCTTATCTCTTGCCCCCACAACTGGCACCTCCATTTCTCTCATTAGGGTTCAGATGACTAAAAGGCCATGCAGGACTGAGATGCCACATCTGTGGAGAAGCCATGTGCTGTGTCTAGAGTGGAAGAAGCTCACAGGATCCCTGCAGCTTCCTACCCACCCTCAACAGCCCATGATAGTTAAGGCTGTGCCAAGAGCAGAGCCCCAGGGGAGGCAGGGGAGGGCATTCCTTAGGAGTTGGCCTCCTTGGAGGGATGATGGAGCTTCTTCAGTGGCTTTCTTTGGGGAACCCAAATAGCATTTTCCAAAGGTGCTTGTCCTATAAGTCAGCTGTATTTCCAGACATGTTCCTGAAGCCCATATGGGTGATCCAGCTGTGTTAACTCACTTATACCTGCATGCATTCAGGTTGGACACAGCTGGGCCCACTGTGTGGGTCCATCAGGCAATGCAGAGATAAAGAGAAAGATGACCTTGCCCCCAAAACTAACCACCCCATAGAACCATGACCTCACTCTGCAGCTCCTGAACCCCGCTTTGCAAAGCAGGCTGCTTCTCCCTGCATTCTGTCCTAACACAGAGCAAACCCAGGAGGCAGATGCTGAGTGGCCCAAGGTCACACACATTGCCAAATCCAAGATTTGAAGCTGGCTCTCTGCTCACAGAGTGCCTGTTCTTAGGCACTCCATGAACACAGACAAGCCAGCTGGGAGGTGGAAGGTGGAATGGAGATGCTGAGAAAGTGCTATGGCAATTAGAGAAAGGAGCCATCTCTTCTGCCACTGCAGTCTCTGCCAGGTGACTTTTGAGAGTTGCTTTTAGGTATTCCACCAGAAAAATCTGGCAGCTTCCCTAGGCTAGCTTATAGACAGGGATAAGAGGACCTTTGGGTTAGATTGGCCCTTAGGACCTAGAACAAGAGCTATTTCTTACTCCTGGCTTCCTGGATACCACGTACCCTCTGCCTCCTAGAAGTCAGATAATCACTTAAAATGGGAAGGGCTGCAGAGGTAATCTAGTCCTCTGGTCCATCTCATCACCAATTTACAGGGAGGGAAACTGACACTCAGGCCAACTTATCATGATCCAGAGTCAGAGGCAAAGCAGAGACTGCTGCCCTGGTCCCCTACATCCCAGAACCTCCTCCTTCCTCCCCGATGGGGCTCAGAGAAATACAGAGTCCTTCTTCAGAGAAGAGACTGACAGACTTTGGCTTGTAAAATCTATTAGGTGAAACAGGAATAGAGAGGAACACCAATTTGGGGGTCTTAGCTTCTGTCAGTCTTACCTCTTTCCCAAGTCTGACTTACGCTCAACAGCAGATTCTGAAAACTTTCATTTAAACAAAATCTCATGGTGATTAGCTCTCTGCTTTATCCTAACCAGCAGCCTTTATTGAACACACCCTGCACAGCGAAAGGTCTCTGGAGAATTGATTGTACAATCCTTGCTCTCCTATTCAAAAGGCTGAGTCACTGGGAATAGCTGGGCTGGAATTCCTCTGAATGAGCTGGTTCCTGAACTGACTCCTCTTGGCCCCATCCAGGAATGGGCAGCCATAAGCAATCTGGAGATACTTTGAGACCTGCTGGAGTTCACCGTCTAGGCGTCAGAGGTTGTTTAATATGAAACCTTTACTGCCACAGATGTTTTAAATGGGCACCCAGGGTCACTGCTGGGTTTTGAGTTTAGAGAGGATGTTATCCAGAGTCACCTCCTTACTAGGAGGGGTTGTCAAAAGCACAGGGGCCATGAAAGAGCCGGCAGTGGAGAAAGTCTCCAACCTGCAGAGGAAGAGCATTGATTTACAGGTCTGGGAGTCTGGTGCCTGATTCAGCAGAAGCCCTTTGTTTTATGGCACCCCGTGAAATTCAATCATTCCCAGGGAGGGCCTTTGCCCGGGAAGGGGAAGATTCAGGGTCTGGTTAGGTTAGGATTAAATTGCTGGTTTCAGCAAATGAAAACTAATGACCCTTGCCCCTGTCTCCTTTGCAGGGGGCACCTGCAGAGGTGAGGCAGCCTTCCCTGAGGCAGGGCAGAGCGCTGTTCAGAGTCTTCAGAGCAGCTCACCCTCACCTCTGGGACTCTGACATTTCAAAAGGCGAGTTCCTTGCTGGGCATATTTCCTTTTGGAGGTAAGCACAAGGGGGTGGGGATAGAGGACAGGGGTGGAAAGCAGAGTTTAAGTTTCTCAGCAGTTCTTCTCTAGAAGTGCGCTGCCAGCTTGCGCACAGGTGTCAAGTCACTTAATCTTGTACTCATGCCTCCTGTGCCTTTTCAGAGTTTCCTTTTGGTGACGCTTAAAAACACCTCCCTTCTGCTGACCCACAGCAAGGTTTTGTCCAGTCTTTGTTTATTGTCTTCCAGGGCCAGGAGGAAAGCAGCCGCTCTTCTTAAGGCATTATAAATTTTCATCTTCGAGTATCACCATCTAAAATGCAAATACAACTTAGGCCAATGCCTCATCAGGCAACACATTAGCCTGGCTTCATAACAATCAACTGAGACCAAAAAAAATGAGGCTTAGCATCCACAATAATGATATTATCTATCATGTATTGAATAATTGCTAAATTGCTATGTACCAGGAGCTATGCTAAGCTCTCTGCAAATAAAAAAATATGTATCTTTCTTTCTTTTTTAATCCTTACAGAGCCATGAGGTTGGCATTCCCTGTTACCTTCAGAAGGGCTCAGCTGCTGGGAGTCACACCTCAGATCACTGCAGAGCCAGGAGGCCCCCAGGTGATTGGGCCCACTCACTCTTTGCTACAGGTGCTTCCTAAGGCTTTAACAAAATTGGGGGAATAGCAGCACAAGAGGTAGGGGATTTTGCTTCAGGACAAGATGGAAAGGAACAAAAGACAGCACAAGGTTGTTGGGCAATTAATGTCCACAGACTTTGACTCTGATCTCAATTCTGACAAAACCTCCCTTGCTTTGGGGCATCTAAAGCAATTTCTTTGACTCTGATTGCCCATTTCCTCTTCTGGTGAACAGGAATCACAACTCCCCATGTCTCTGTTTAGGTTGTTTCCTCTTAGAAGACAACCTGAACACATGCCTGTTTTACCCTCTTCTAAAAACTTGTGGTACATTTCCTCCTGAATTTTAAAACCCACTCAACTGTGCTTTTCAAAGGCAGGGGTGTCTCCTCTCCACTGTTCTGTACTCAAGACCTCACCAATATTGAAGGAATAAATAAGTGAGTAAAACAAAAATGAGGACTAGAATAAGATGGAGCACAGACACTAAAGGGAACGGTTCCATGCACCCCTTGGACAGAGGTCTGCCTCAGGGGGAGGATCAGCTTAATGACTGAGTGATTCTGGAAGGTAAGATGGCCATTTAGGACAAAAACACATGTATATACAAACACAAAGTGGTGACTCTGGCTTTTGGTCTAGGGCAGAAACATTCAGGGGTCATGTGGCACACAAAGTGCCAAGCTTCCTTCTTGGGCCCTTGCCTTTGCAAATCATGCACTGAATGTGAGAGCAGACTCAAGCAGATGAACTCCTCCTTGATCACCGTGTGTAGTCACCAGGATATTGACCTCATAGCAGCAGTGAGAGTGACCACAATCCAGCTAGATTAAGGGCAGGTGAATTTGTGAGACAAGTCTGGTCCTCAAAATCATCCCATCTAGGCCCTGACACCTTCTGGACAGAAAAGTCATTTGGAGCATCCCAGAAAGGAATGAGATAGGGGAATGTTGACCAGGACAGAACAGAGATACTCTGTCTTTTCATCACTCTTTCACAAGAATTCATGACACCTTCCTGCAAACACAGTAAGATGGTCAGTGTTATGTGTCAACTTGTTTTTAGTGCCATTTATACCAGTTAGTGTTTTTTCAGTCTAACTGTGTGTCTTGTGCCATGATGGGTGGCTCAAAAACATGCGAATTCCAGGCTCCACATCAATGCTGCAAAGCAAACACAATATGATTCTTTTAAAGATGGAGACCCTGCTACTGAGCTGAGATAATTATTAACAGACTGATGACCACCAGGCAAGCGAGTGATACCTATGAAAAGGAATGCAGGATCTGTGTCAAGTAACGGCAGACCTCTTTACTGCGCCTGGTTTCTTCCATATTGTTCTTTCCTTTTCCAGGTGTATTGAGGTATTATTGGCAAGTTAAAATTGTATATATTCAAGATGTACAACATGATGATCTGGTATACTGGTATAGCGTATAATAATGATTACCACAATCAAGTCAACCAACCGCCACAAATAGTTATCCTTTTACCTGGGAGGTAGTGAGTGTGGTAGCCACTCTTAAAATAAACAAATTTAAAATGTCAAATACAGCATTATTAGCTAGAGTCACCATGCTGTACATCAGATCTCCAGAACTTAATTCTTCATAAAACTGAAAATGTACATCCTTTCACCTACTTTTCCCTATTTCACCCAAAGCCCAGTCCCTGGCAACCACCATTCTACTCTGCATATGTGATTTAGAATTTTTTTCACATTCTTCAAATATCAACTTGACTGAGCTACCAGACACCCAGAGAGTTGATAAAGCATTATTTCTGATGCTGTGTTTGCAAAAAGAGATAAGCACTTGTATCAATAGACTGAGCAAAGATTGCTGTCACAAAGTGGGTAGGCATCATCCAATGTGTTGAGGGCTTCAAGAGAACACAAAATCAAAGGAGGTATGAATGTGTTCCTGTGCTCTGTTTGAGCTGGGACATCTGTCTTCTCCTGTCCTCACACAACTGTACTTCTGCTTCAAGACCTGTTTGGACCTGAATCATGCCATGAGCTTTCCTGGGCCTCTCTTCTGCAGGCAGCAGTCATTTCTCAGCCAACAGGTCAAGTGAGCCACTGCTTCATAATTCCCCGTACCCCAGAATCTCTTACTCCTGTTTCTCTGGAGTATCTTAACTAATACACAGAAAAACCACTTAAAGATAAATCCCTCCTTTTTGAATTCCTTTATCTCTTCTGTTGCCCCTCCCATCCCTCTAATTAATTCACCCCTCAACACTTTCATGAATTCATATGTCGTAGTACTATTAATAAAATTATTAATAGCAAAAATTACTATGCGCCACTCACAATCTGAGATTAATAAGGACATTGGAGCACAGAGGGATTAAGTAACTTGGCCAAGGTCTCACAGGTGGGGAAGGCTGCCATCCTCTGGCTTGATAGTGTTCATGAGAGACAGAGGAGGAGAAGAGGAGAGGGTCTGTTGCATCAGCAGGAGAATGAAAGGGTGCATGGCAGGCAGCAGTGGCCGCCCTTGGTAGATCCTCCTTACTCTCAGCCTCTCATCTACACACACTGTTTCTCCCACTCCCTGCCTAGTGTGCGCCTGTTAAGGAATGTGACACCGGAGGCTTCATTCTGGGTACTCTACCCTCTGGGTAAGCATCAAGCCAATTCCTTCACCTTGGATGACAGGGATGGAGCATGCAGCTCAGACAATGAGCCTCCCAACACCCACCTCTCTTCTCTCTGCACACACACACGCACACACACTCACACCTTCATCCTGGACCTTACCACGAATGTCTCCCACACTCCCTCACCAGGGATTGGCATGGATCAGTGAGTGTCATAAGAACAACCCATCTTCCCTAGTTTCTTCCTCACCTACATTGACTTTTGACAACCAGACAGAAATTTTTTAAACCCGCTTTTGTTTTTAACTGAACAAACAAAAAATGTTCCTGTCATTGTTCAGTTCCCTCCTCCTATGAGCTCTGCTGAGATGCACCCAAAGAAAGGAAAATGTGATTACATACAATTAGCAATGGAAATTATTAATAGGAGCAAGAGAGTCAATCCATTCTACAAGTGATTCTGCAGTGATTTTAGTAATTGATAGTAATTAAACACTAATTAATTCATTTCCTGAGTAATGTTTTTACTTTATTTATGGGTATTCACTTTAATTACACTTGTTTGCATTCCTTGGGCTAAGTAATATAAATTTGCTCACTTTCCTGAAAATATTTATTTGGGATTCTTTGAAAGTCATTCATTGAGAATGTGTGTGAACAAAGACAAATTGCTTTGAATTGCAGTTGAAAACATTGACTTCTGCTTTTGGGAATTGGAGCTAATGGGAGATGAGGGTTTACTGGTGTGGGCTTTTCCTCCTTAGTGCTATAATCTATGATCTGGCTGTCTTGCAAACAGCTTCTATGAGGCCAGAGATTTAGCTCAGTGACATAAACGCCTGCCAGGCAGGTGTGAGGTTGTGAGTTCGATCTCCAGTACAAAAAAAAAGAAAAAAAAAACAGCTTCTATGAGTTCATTGTGAAAGATCAGATCAGAATATTGACCATGGAGATAACTTCTACACAGACCTCAAATGTCAGGGAAAAAACATTCCATCCTTAAACCTCATTTGGAATTAATAAAACAACCCTAGAGAAACAAGTGTGTATCTGTTCTTTTTGTATTGAGTGGTTCTTGGCTTAGACTCCCAGTAGTAGAAATAAAGTGACTCACGTCCTCCAGCCAGCCCATCAGTGGTCACTGGTTTCCACCACTTGGCTCTGCAGCCTGCCCCCCGACACTGCCTGGAAGGCCACTCTCCCCAGCCTTCCCTCTCTGGCAGCTCCAAATCTTAGAAAGTCTTCTTTGTACTCAATCTAAATCTTCCCATTTGAGAATCTTTTCACGTGACCATACCTCTCCCAAGCATCTCTGTTCAGAGGACCATACAGCTTGTCTTTTCTTTTATGCACTCACTGGTCGGCCTGTGTGAAACTTCACAATTAACATGGTAGCACTAGGCACTCCACTTTATCCAACCGTTCTCCAGCAGCATATTTTTATATACACTATGCATCCTGTCTTCTGATGGAGATCTGTTTTCATCTCCGCTGAAAGATGCGACTCTATCTCAACCAAAAATAAAAATGACCTCTGTGATGGTTTACATCTAGATGTCTCCCTAGAACCTCCGGTGCTCATAGGTGGGGGCTTTGGGGAGGTGACTGGATCATGGGAATGTGATACGCTTCAGAGGATTAGTCCTTTGATGAGTTGATAACAAGATGTGATGTTAGGAGGTAAAGCCTGGTTGGAGGAGGTGAGGTCACTCAGGGATGCGACCAGGAAGGATCCCTCTCCCTCCCTCCTCCTTTGATCCCTCTCTCTGCTTTACTGCCATGACATAAGCAAATCTCCTCTACCACGTTCTTCCACCATACCTTCCCGCCCTGGACCCAGTCATCTACAGATGAAGCCTGTGTGATCTGTGAGCCACAAGAAACCTTTCCTCCTTTAAACTGTTGTTGGGTTGTGTTCCAGTGATGAGGAAGTGACTAAGGCAGCCTCTTTCACCCAAGATTCTGTATTTTTATCAATGGATGAATTAACTTGGGTTAGCCGCAAAAAAATAATGATTTATTTTGCATTTTTGGTGCCTGCTAGGTGTAACAGGAAGCATACTGAAAGTTTTAGAGACCTCATAAGAATAATTGGTAGGTCAAGAGTACGAAAATGACTGAAAGTTGTGGAGAAGCTTTGGAAATCCCGGCCAGTCCTCAGGTCTATAGAAGTTTCCTAGTCTGGCTATTATGCCTCTCTTTATTTTAGTATTTAATTGGCAAATAAAATGTGTCTATGTCAAAGTATACAACATGATAATTTGATGTATGTATACAAAGTGTAATGATTGCCACGGTCAAATTAATCAATACATTTCTCACCACCTATGCTCTATACTAGAGGAGAAAGCCTCAGGACTTGTTCATCCTGGAAGGAAAGGTTTTCACCCTTTGACCAATATCTCAAGCTCCAGTCCCTAGAAACCACCATTCGCTCACTGCTTTGTGAATTTGATTTTTTGGATTCCACATGTAAGTGAGATTATATCATCTTTGTCTTTCTGTTCGTGGCTTATTTAATTTAGCATAATATCCTCCTTGTTCATCAGTGTTCATTAGTCACAAATAGACAGATTTTCCTTTTATGCCTGAATAATGTCCCATTGAACACAGGTACTATAATTTCTTTTTTCATTCATGCATCCATGGAAAAGGAAGTTGTTTCTATATCTTAGCAACTGTGAACGATGCTACCATGAACATAGGGTACAGACATCTCTTTGAGATACTCATTTCATTTCCTCTGGATATATACCCAAGAGAATGGTTGATAGATCATATGATAGTTCTATTTTTTAACTTTTTGGGAGTGCCTGTGTTCTTTTCCATTATGGCTACAATAAATTACATTCCAAAGAACTATGTTCTTCATATCCTCACACAACTCTTCTTACCTCTAGTTATTCTGATAGAACCCTTTTAGCAGGTATGAAGTGATATCCTGTTCTGTTTTTTTCCTCTTTTTTATTCCTCTTAGTACATGTTTACAGTACACCATGATTACATTTATCAAGGGGAGTTGGTACAAGGACATAATGCATTTAATTCATTTTTTTGTCCCTTACCCTACCCATCCCTCCATGCTTCGTCCAACTCTTGGTCCCTTTCCCATTTGCAAAAGCTCTGTTTCCTTTTGTTTTTTCCTCAGTCCCATTGTGGTTTTGATTTGCATTTCCCTGATGACAAATGATGTTGAGCACCTTTTCATTCAACCCATGTTTTATTCCAGACTTACCCAGGAGCAAAAGTGATCAGTGGTCAACAACAGACACTACACAAACAGGATGCAGATGGGAAATAGACTGACACAAAAGACAAGCTATTGGGCAGCAATGTTTTCCCATAAGTCTGTGTCTTTGCAGACTGCAGTCCTATTTTTCATTCCAGAAAAAGGAGAATAAAGCACGAGACTGTTGATTGAAGCAAGAAGGGACAGGAGAGTGGAAAAAGGGACAGTCTTCTGAAAGTCCTGAGATGAATGCCTGTGGAAAGTAGATGGAAAGTGCAAAAGAAATCTCACATATACTCACCTCCAACCCTTCAGCACCTACCCCCTTCATACTGCCAGGTCAGAAGTGTCACTTTCATCACCATGGAGCAGTAAGGACTAGCTGGTATATAAGGTGACAGAATGAGAAGTTGATGCTTTGCAGCAGGCCTATTGCTCATTTTGTAGCCTTTGTAGCCTTGGATGCCCTGAGTCTGAGGCTGGAGCCTCAGCAAGGAAGGACAAAGAAAGATGGACCCAGATGGCAGCCCTGTGCTGCTCAGCAATGCAAGTGCTAAATCAGCCCTCAACTCTGGAAGTGGAGGGTCCACAGGAGCCTTCCAAGAGCCTGACTTCTGACTCACCTTTCCAAGGAGGGTAGGAGGTGGTGGAAGTAACCACAGGACCAAATCATTACAGAATCATAATGGGAGTTTGAGCTGCTACCATAGTTATGTTAGACAATGAGGTAGACCATAGCTGTGGAAGGATGCCCCATTCTGGCCCTAGAGAAACATGTGTTTGATAGAGGACAAGGATACACAAAGACCAAGGATAAAAGAATGACCATCATTCTCTTCCTTAATTGGTAGGTAGAGCTCCTCCTCCAATGAGAAGATAATCTTTGATTTCTGATTCCCTTATTAATGTCTGGGCCCTTTAAAACTCCTTCCATTGCATTAAATAACTCCTTGCCTAGCTGTCTTTTGAAACTCAAAAAGATACAGGCTTTTTAACTTTAAAGAAACAAATGTAATGGTGATACATAAGTTCATGCATGTTGATGAAAATTATGTGTATGTGTGTTTGTGTCTGTGCATGTGTATTCTGTCTAGAGATGCACAAATGTGTGTGTGGTTTGGTTTCATCACCATGAAGTACTGGACTTGCATCTGCTAATCAGTTTAGGATTCAGAAAAGCAGTTTCTGATAGAAGAATTCCCTTACTAGTCAGTCAGCTGTGAAATACTAGATCTATTTGTTATGGTTTGTGTCTAGATGTCCCCCTAAAGCCTCATGCAGTCAAGGGCCAGGCTTCTAGGGTTTCTGACTGATTTATGGTCCAGTGCTGGGATTATGGGTGTGACTGCTACACCCAATCTGCAATGGATAGCCCGCATACAACAAAAGAGAAGGAAAGAGGCTTACTCTCTTGCTCCTCCCTGTTTGCTTTTGTTGCTTTTGCTGTTTTCTGTGGCCATAGACAGTTGTCTGTCTGCCACACCACCCTGCCTTGGAGCCAACTGAGTATGGACTGAAACCTCCACAAACTGTGAGCTAAATAAACCTTTCTTTCTTTAATTTTGGGAGTTGGGTATTTTGTCTCAGCAATGAAATAAAAAGTAACCAATGCATTGTTCCATACCTTGTAAGGAAAAACCCACTTTCATCCCTTACAAAGGAATGCACAAACACACTCACACACAGGCACACCTGCATTCCATGTGACAGCGGCTGACCACAAGGAAAATCAGCTGAGAATTCCTGAGAAAGTACCTGAAATCGGAGGAGGGATGTCTTTGAATTTAGTTTTTCTGTGAACTGGAATGAGATTTCAGGACCAGAATGCTTAATATGCTGTTTTGTAATTAAGGAAGGTGGCGGGGGGAAGAAGCTGGGAGAGTGGAAGGGAAAGAGAGAACTCTCACAAATCAGGGCAGTATGAGCCCAGTGAATACCATTAAGTGAAAACTAACCATGATGGGAATGAAGGGCTCCCACCAGGATACAAGCCAAAGTGTCCCATACTCTTCTCATATACCTTAGTCTTGGAGAAATGGCATTTCAGTATTAACTGGAGTTACATCCCCTGAGCCATTCCTCACAGGAATTTGGCTCTGAGAGTACAATGTTAACGAAACTTTAAGAAAATGAAAATCTGAAAGAGAAATGAAATCAGATGGAATGTAGTAGAGGGGAAAATGAGGACACATTATTGAGAATTAAATCTATTATTTTGTTTGTTGCTAATCATGATCCTTTGCCTAGCTTTTTCGTCCTAAAATAGAGCCACTCCACATTCAATGTGAGCTGGTATTTGACTAATTTTAGGTAATGTGATTCCTAACCTCCCCAAATAAGCACAATGCAGTCTCCCCTATTTAAAGAGAATACTTGAAATCAGTAATCGAGTGCTGTCTCCACTACTCAGTGTACATGCTGTTACAAGCTAAAAGTTCTGATCAATTTTCTGTTCAAAGTAAATTTCATAATCAAGAGCCTAATTACAGAAAGGCTGTCATTGGCATGAGAGAGATCTAGGGCAAAGAAAGCGACCCAATAATTCTACACCTAATGAAAGTCTAGGAGCCAAAAATAAAACCAAAGAGTACATTGCACAGAATTGAATCAAAGTTCAAAACTCAAGTTAAGGGTGTAAGAAATCAACATAACAATCAAGAAAGTATTCTGTTCAGTATACATCTGTTCTGATTTATGGTGATTCTGCTTGATACTATCTCTTGTTAAACAGCTCTATCCTATCCCTTCATAGTCTCTGTTTCTATAGTTCCTTCCCTTTCAAACACTGAGAAGTGCTTGTGTGTATACTTCTCTGCGCGTATCCCACAAGCCTGTCCCATTTAAGCACTTTACCTGCACACTGAAGCCAACTATTTATCTACCACATGGGTCTTCCCCCTATATAGTGAACACTCAAGTTACCACCAGGCTGCTCATATGAACAACTTAGGTTATGACCAGAATTTTTTTTTTTTTGAGGCACCAGGGATTGAACTCACAGCCTCACACCTGCCAGACAGGTGCTTACGGCATTAAGCCAAACTCCCAGCCCCAAAATTTTAGTTTTAACTTACAACCAAAGTCTTGAGTTATGACCTGCATGCTGGCAACTTGTGCTTTGAGATCATCTTAGATAGAGATTTAACCTTTGAAGAGTTCTGGAAGGAACTTTACAACATCCTTTCCTGCAAGGAGTTAATTAAGAAATCCTGGACCATTGTCTCTGTAAGGACACTGAGATCTGCCTGTTTACAAAAGAGACTTTGAAGGCTGTGTAGAGGAGTGTGCAGCTTCAGCTGACAATCTGAGTTACAACCAGGGTTGAGTTCGTAAGGTATGGGTCCACGGTACTTGATGCTATTAATCGTCTCTCTTCCCTGATTAATGAGGCACTATCTCTTCCTTGTTTTCTTCCAACCACGTGGAATCAAATGCGCCAGTAGTCTAGATTTGTATGTATTTCAATCTAAATCATGTGTGTGTGTGTGTGTGTGTGTGTGTGTGTGCGTGCGCACGCGCATGCTTGTGCTAGCCAGGCACAACACAGAGATACGTTTCTGTCTTCTTGTTCTTCGCCCTCTATTCCCTCTTCCTAAATATAGATATTTAGTTCCAGAAGCTCTTTAGTCCTTTCTCTGTGTTTCCTCCCCTAATCATACACCTCTCTGAAAGCTTCCATTATCTCTCTCTAAACATGGTCATCAAATATAACTTCAGTGCTAAAATCACTCCCAAGTGCCTCTTCCAAATATCTCAAGACTTGCTAAATGTCTCTATCTAGGTGTTCCCACCACTACTTTGAACTTGGTACATCCCCAAATAAACTCACCATTCCTCCAATATTCCATCAATAAATGAGCCTTCTGGCCTTATATATCCTATGTCTGTCACGACAACCTCATCATCTCAGGTGCTAAAACCTCAGCAGCAGCATCCTTCACCTGTGCAGTGAATACTTTTTGAGTATTGTCAGTGTTGGCTTTGCGAATTCCTTTATCTGCCTCTGCCACCAGCCTAAATCCGGATTCATCTCATAAATCAGCTTTCTGTCACTGCAACAAAGCACCTGAGATAAACAATGCAAAAGTTGGGAAGGTTTATTTTGGTTCATGGTTTCAGAAATTTTAGTCAATGTTCACTTGACTCTGTCACTTGGGGTCTGTCACAAAACCATGCATTACTTGGAAGTATGGGTGGAGGAGGATGCTTGCTTCATTGGTGGCTATGTGACAAAGATAGCAAGGAGAAGCAGAGTTCCAGACATCCCCTCAAGGCATGCCTACAATGACCTACCTTCCTTCCACTAAAGCACACCACAGACTGGGAACCAAGCCTTCAAGACATGAGCCCTTGGCGGCCACTCAAGATTCAAACCATAACACTCATTATCAAACTTCATTTTTATTGTACTAAGCTCTTTACTGTTTTTGATGCCTCTAGTCTTCTGCATCTCTGATATTTGACCATCTTTCTTACCTATCTCAAAAAATTCTTATCTCTTTAGTCACCAGATCCAAACTTTAAACTCCTTAATCTACAACCAAGGTATCCTCATAATCTAACAGAAGCTGACTATATTACACACTGATCCTTTTACCAACCCTGGGTATATCAGCCACAGTGAATCACTTTTCTAGCTCTGTGACTTTGTTCCAAGGGCACATTCAGTTTAGAACATGGTGACCATATCCACAGTGCCAATCTCTAGCACAAATGCCACCTCCTCCTAGAAGTCACCCTCTGATTTCTAGCTGAAAACAATGCTGTCGTCCTCTGATCTCATATTGTTTCTTTCCTGACCCTTATTATTTGCAAATTTGGATTAAAGCAGCATGGTAGTGTCTCATCTCTTTTAGGAAACTATACAAATCTACAAGCAAAGTCATTATCTTTATATCTTTACAACACTTGCAATGACTAGTGCCTTCGACACAGTAATTGTTTAACATGTATTGAGTTAATGAGTACATTTGAATGAATTCATACATCTTCACATACACTTATATAAATATGCGTACTTATTCACTAAACATGTGGTCATTCATGGAGATAAAAATATGAATCAACCACTATCTAAATCAATCACCTAACCAAATGTTTATAGTGGGAACTATACATTTATAATTGTGTACCTCTGGGCACTCATGCTGAAAAAGACAGAAATACTAACTAACTCTTCCAACAAATGGGTGATCACTTCCTGTATCTCTGAGTACTGCAAGTCATTCTAAGTAGATGCACCTGTATGGAAGAAAATGAAAATACAGTGTTGCTTTGAAAATGCCAAGCTGAATGAAATCCACATGCAATGGACGAGTGTGAGAGCAAGGACCCAGGCCAACCAGACTGCCACCAATGGGGTAAAGAACCTCAACCCAAGAATGAGCTTGGGGGAACAGAGCTAAACTGCAGATAATCCTAAAATGGCTCAGTTTGAAAAACAGCCTCCCAAATACGTAGCAAACAACATTGACATGGCTGACATGTGGAAGTGTGTGTGTGTGTGTGTGTGTGTGTGTGCGTGCACGTGTGTGTGTGTGTGTGTGTGTGTGTGTGTGTAGGGTAGGGAGAAATGTGAGAATGAATGAATGAATGAATTCAGGGCACCCTGATAAATTCCCCTGGGGATAAAATCCAAAGCATCTGCTTCTAAGAGATAAACAGAAAGCTCTGCTCCTCAGAGCCGTGGCCAGTGGCTGAACACCATGCTAATCTCCTCTGCACCAGGTCTCTGCCACCGCAGAAAATGTGTGTCAAAAAAAAAAAAAACATGGAGGCAAAGAAGAGAGAATGTCACTAAAGGCAATAATGTGAATTCAAATACTCTTTACAGTTTGGATGAAAGCAACCAAAATTGATGTTGTTTCAAAGAGGGTATAGAAGCAAGAGCAGAGAAATAGATTAATTTGGCTGGGTAGATGAAGAGGACTCCCTGGCTAACAGGGTGGGGACAGGGAAGCTGCCAATGAGCATGAAAATGCC
>RJWM01007755.1:50083-76521 GCA_004363535.1 Dasyprocta punctata | reverse complement strand
TCTCCTTTAGAGGCGCTTAGCGATTCCCCGATTATGAGTTTCATTTCGATTCTCAGTTGGGTTAACAGTGCTGCTTTAATTTCTTTCATAGCTTCATGGAGTTGTCTCCCCACTTCGGTTGTCATCTCCTCTGAGAGTTTAATTTTTGGACTCCCAACCTTGTCTGCCTTTATGTCAATCGGGTTTGTGCTGCTTGTATCGGAGTCCGGAGAGTGCCCTCTACCTTTCCTTCTTGGCATTTTCCTGCGTTCTGCTGTGTTTCCCCAGGCCGCCTCGGCTCCGCGGATGTCTGGTGAAGTGCGCGTGGATAGGGCCGTCTGCCTAATTTCCTCTATCACCCCCAGGGCGCCTGTGCAGATTCTGCCAGGACCCTCCAGGGCCTGGTGTGGGCAAGGAACCGTGCCTAATTAGGTGCAGTTCCAGTCTCAAGATGGAAGCCTGTTCCTCGCTCTCCCTGGGGAGTGGGGGGTGCGGGGCTGGGGACCGCCGAGTTTACTCACTCACCAGCTCGCGACCACCTCTTTCCACGATCAATAGCTGCCTCCGCGGTTTCCGCCTTAGCCACAGAAGTTCAATCGCGCATCTCAAACACTTTAATCGCACCTTCTCAGTTTGAGTCCGCGTTGGTTGGATTGAGCTCCAGTCAGAGGTGCCGCCACCTTTGTTTGTTTACTACTTCTTTTTTTTTTTACTCTTTCCAAGGGCTACAGTTCTCATCCTAGACTCCTCTTAGGTCCAGAGGATCCATCTCCCTCCCCTTTCCTTCTTTCTGTTATTGTATTATTTTGTATTCCAGCATTTGGGAGGTATATTCCAGGGAGCCTCCCTACGGTGGAGTCATCAGGTCGGCCATTTTGCAGGAACCTTTGCTGCTAATCTTAAAAGAAGTGTTAAATATTTCTTAAGTTTTATCTTAGCTGCTGATTCATATTTTTACATAATTCACTTTTAATTGAACAATAATAATTTAATTTTTAGTTTGGTATGCATTTCCAGTATAAATGGATATTGAATTTTACCAGAGGTTTCATTTTACAGAGGTTTTATTTTATGTTTATTAAGATAATACGATTTTTTTTAGTCCATATGCTTTGAATTATTATAATCATATATTGGGTTCACCTGTATATCTTGTCTGATGTTTTGTTCTGTTCTTCCTATTTTTTTGCAATAATTGAGTACATTATATTCCCTGAAATTTGTCCATTAGATTTCTTTATTTTTCAATGATTGCTTTTACTATTAATTTTTCACTAACTTAATGCTATTCATTAGTATGTATAGTTTCATTTTCACAAAATTCTAATATTATATATTTTAATTATGTGAATATTATTATTGTTTTAAAGAGTCAAGAACCAGATGAAGAAAATATGACTTATTTTATAGTCCTATTTATGTTTTTACCATTCCAAGTCATCCTCAACTTCTCTTGCATTTGGGTTTCCTTAATGAGTTATTTTTAATGGAATATTTTTCTGTAGCCTGAAGAAATTTCATTAACTTTTTAATACAATTTAATTCAATGCTTACCTCCCCCTAAAATGTTGATTTTCTTTTTTTTATCTTGTAGTACTAGGTGTGCAACTCAGGGGTTTGTGCATGCTAGGCAAGTGTTGCTCTCTACCCAGCCCTTTAAAAAAGATTTCAAGATAGAATCTCATTACATTTCACAGGGTGACCTCAAATCTGAAACCCTGGTTCAGCATCTGCCATAGCTGGGATTACAGGTGTGTGCACTATTGCTGGCCTACCTATCTTCCTTTTTAGGAAAGTTTTTGGGAAAGTAATAGAACACCATCATGCATAGTTTGCTTCTTGACCTCAATGCTAAGAAGATACCTTTTTATTCTCTTCTGAGTGTCATTCTTTTTTCTCCTGAAAACAAGTGATTCATCATTCTTATTAAATGGATATAATGTATCATTTTCCCTCAAGCTGCTTTTTAGACTTTTTATTTGTCTTTGATTTTTTTCTTTACCTTTGATTTAACTGACTGTGATACACATAAATGTATTTTTCTGTATTTTTTTCCTATGGAGCTAGCTGAGATTTTGGGTTCTGTGGTTTATCTGTCATCATTGTTATAAGTATTCTGAGTACTATCTCTTCAAATATTTGTTTTCTTCGGCTATTCTCTCTCTTCTTTGCTTGAGGGATCACAAATACATATTACTGTATGGTACTGTATGTTGCAAGTCTTAAATCCTCACTTCTGGTTTTTATTTTTACTTTGTGTATTATTTTGTGTTTCTGTTTCAATAATTTTTGTTGTCAGACCTTATATCAATTGATTTTTCTACTATGTCTAATCCATCCAAAATCTTATATAGTTTAGATGTATTTTTTCCTGTAATAATTCCATTTTATTGTTTCAGATTTTTTCTTTTCTCTGCTATGATTCTTCATCTTTTTATGAATTTTTACAGTATCCCCTGAATCCTTTGCTGTATCTATACCACCTTTTTTATTGTTCATTAAAGCTGGTTGAAAGAAATTTATTACAAACTCCACAATCTGGATAATCTACAGATTTGGTTTTTTTGTTTTATTGTTTTTTTATTTTAGTTTAATTTTTCTTTTACTTCTCATATTTTGCAAATTCTAACTGCATACTAAACATTATGGATAATATATTGTAGAAAATCTAGATTATGCTATCCTTTTTGAAAGAATGTTGTGTTTTATTGCAAGGAAAAATTAGAAAACAAGCAGATTAACTTGACCTGCTTTAACTTTAAGTAGTATCTTAAGAGGCTTGACTTGGTCTCTCTACCCTTAGAACTAGAAGACAGACTTGGCCCTTACTCATAAAGCCTAGTCCTTCTGGGAATTCAGGGGAAATCCCAAGGTATTTTCCTAGCACCTCTAACTTTCTGGAATTTGGACTCGAAATATTCACCATTACTAGGCTACTGAGATTTCTGCTGAAACTTTTGTTCCCTCAGCTGTAGCTTTCCTTTGATTGATTACATTTCATGTACAATAATATTAGGTAGGCATCAGCCAAATATTTGAAGAGAATTTATACACAATTTTACTGCTTCTCTCTTTAAGAAAATTGTCCTTCTGTTTCCAAAACATAGCCTTTAGTTCTCCAGGGATACTAATGATTTGTCTGTGAAATTATTTTCCTTGTTTGCCACTAAACACTAGGGAATGCACTTTGGAGAAATGCTAAGTTGTAAAGCCTAGTTGTAAAACTGATAATTTGCTTTTCTTCTACTAAGAATTATTTCTTTTCTAATTTCCACCTGCCTTGTTTGCTTTCTAGTGTTTTAAAATAGTTGCTTTGTAAGTTGTTTGGGTAATTGTTCAAAATTCATAGTTATTATTAACAGAATGATTAATATGAACTAAGCTATGCTACTGAAACCAGAATTTCCAATAATTAACTTTAAAAATTGCTAACACTAGTTAAACATTCTCTCTAAGAGCCAGGTCACTGTTTTATATGTATTTTAAATTTAATTACCAGAAAAATCTTGTGAAGTACTTAGTATTAACATTTCTGTTTGAAAAATGCAAAAATTGAAGCATAGAAAGTGACAATTCCTTCCATAAAGCACATAATTTAAATAACTGCCCATCAGAAAACAGCACTGGAGTTTAATGCTGAGTAATCTAGTCCATAATTTTAATAACTATGCACCCTGAACTGAGTGTGCAGGTCATTGGAAGAGTGCTTACCTAAAATACATGTGGTGCTGGGTTTATAACCCAGCATTATACACATATGCACTGACACATACACATGCAAAATCTATCCTATATTTTATTTCTAAATTACTTTCTTCACCTTCCTATAGGAAGATATTTAAAAATGTATCAATATTGTTGCATAGAGAGCTGAATGATACAAGTTTCCATTAAGATGTTCAGTGAAATTTTTTTCTCTTCTATTAAAATATGAACCATGCAGTTGAATTTTGTACTGCTTAGGTAATGGTATCTCAAGATATAACTTACCATGTTGCTGGCTAATCTCTCAAATGTGCATTTAATGCTGTTTGAATTGTGTGTTGACATAAAACATATTAACCCAAAATAGCTATTAACTGAGTTTAACTATTTTTTTAAATTTAATTTTTAGTTTTATTTTGAGACAGGTTCTCACTAAGACTCTAAGTCACCCAGGCTAAACTCAAATTGACAATCATCCTGCCTCAGCCTCTTAGAGTATAAAAACTTCATACTAAAAACATTTTCAACTGGATTAAGTAGAAAATTCATGTTAGACTGAGTGACATTCATTTGATTCACAGTTCTGACAATTTTGCAATGTTTCATATGATAAGACACCTTTTTAGACCTAAAAAGTACATGATTAAAATTTTATTAAACCTACGAAAATGATGAAGGCCATAAAAGTAACATGACATCATAGAAAGTCAAGCAAGATTTAGTGGCAGATTTAGAATCTAAGTACATAACAAATTCACCTCTGGGTGTAACTTTTGAGAAATCATTCTTATATTACAAAACAGACACCAGCCACTATTGAGGATGCTTCCCGCTGGTAACCAGCACAGGTCCTTGAGGCCGCAGCCAACTCTGCCCCGATGTGCACACCTGCAGTCTTCAGGACACTTCCCTCTTTCGGTAGCCAGCACAAGCTGGGAAAAGCAGCAGCTAGTCCTGCACCAGTGCACCCCATGGCCACCATTGAATACCCATAGCCTACACTGGCCAGGAGAATCAAATTGTCATGCTTCAGAGAAATTTTAGCCAATGTGGGAAGTACCTGAGACCCCACTACCCACTTGTTCGGAAGAACCCAGGAAAATGTCAAGATAGAGAAGCAAGCGGCAGTCTGTGGCCTCCAACCCATGCAGAGCGAGTCCAGGAGATGTAAACATGGAAGAAACTGGGAGTTACGCATCTGAAGTTTCTAAAGTGATGACAACTGAAGTAAAGAAACAACTTCATGAGGCTATAAAAGAAATTAGAACAGAAATACTTTCTCAGGTAAAAGAAGAAATGAAAAACAAAGAATTGCTAAGCATCTCTAAAAAAGACATAGATTTAAAAAACACAGGAGCATAGGAAAATGAGGGAAACCTTGAATGAACAACTTAAGAAAGATTTAGAAGTCATGAAACAGATCAAAGAGATATCCAGGAAATTAAAAACTCAATCGAAAACTGGCAAAACCGCTTGAATAAAACTGAAGATAGACTTTCAGACCTTGAAGATAGGTTCACAGGTAGGGATCGTGAAAGATCTCTTAAAGATAACAAGGAACCAGGAAACAACAATCCAACAGCTGCAAGATGACACAGAGAAAAATAATTTAAGAATAATAGGTGTCAGTGAAAAAGCAGGGGTCAACATGAACTGCATAAAAAGTCTATTTACAGCAGTATAGCAGAAAAATTCCCAAACATAGGAAAAGGATCTGGCGTACAGATGAACGAGGCACAGAGAACTCCAGCTAGCCATAACCAAAATAAATCTACACCCATACATATAATAATCAAGATCCAAGAAATTCAGCAGAACAACAGAATATTAAAACTGTTAGAGGAAAAAACAGATCACCTATAAAGGAAAACCCATCAGAATCATGACAGACTTCTCAACACAAACCATCAAGTCAAGATGAGGTTGGAGTGAAGTATTTCAAGTCCTGAAAGAAAACAGCTTCCAACCCAGATTGATGTACTCTGCAAAACTATCTTTCAAAATTAATGGAGAAACAAGATACTTCCATGACAAAGAACAACTGAAGGAATTCATGACTGCCAAACAAACCCTACAAAGAATACTTAAGGACATTCTAGAGAGAGATAAAAATGACCATGGTTTCAGGAACAGCAGCAGAGGGGGATCACCAAGTGGGACAGACAATTGAATGGATAGGAAATGTAGGCAGCCAATGGCAGGAAAATGGCATAGCAGAGATGAGCCAGTGCATGTTGGCCATAATCACTAATGTAGGTGGCTTCAATTCACCAATGAAAAACAGGCCAGAGTGGATTATGAGACAGGATCTATGAATATGCTTTATACAAGAAACACATTTAACTTGAAAGAAAATTCATAGATTGAAAGTCAGAGAAGGGAAATCAATGCTCTATGTCAGGGAACCAGAAAAAAGTAGGGGTAGCTTGCTCATCAACTGCAGAACGAATGAGAAAGATATGGCATTTTTATACAATGGAAAGCTATTCAGCTATAAAGAAAGATAATCTCAAGGCTCTGTAGGTAAGTGGATAGAACTGGAGAGCATGCTCATGGGTGAAATGGTTCAGAGTCACATGGGTGAACATCGTGTTGTCTCCCTAGTATAAAAAGCAAAAGGAGTTAGTGCGATCCAAAATGCACCATAGATATTGTGAAAAGGGAGGAAATATATAAAAAAGAAGGCAGTGGCCATTGTTAATCTATTATCTTGTTTTGAAACCCTGTGTTGTTTTCATTGGTCTGTTTACTTGGGTTTTATTCTGTTTTGTTTTGTTTGATTTTATTATATTTGATGACATGGGCAGCTATTTCAAAGATGACAAAATATATTATGATAGCCATTATTGATTTCCTGTTATCTTGTTTCAAGGCCCTGTGTTGCTTTCATTGTTTTGCTTCGATTGATTTTGTTCTATTTTGTTTTGCTTGATTTTATTATGTCTGATGGTATAGGTATCTACTTTGAAGATAGCAAGAGGCATTATGGTAGCCATTGTTGTTTTTGTATTATCTTGTTATGAAGTCCTGAATTGATTTCATTGTTTGGTTTTGATTGGTTTTATTATGTTCTGTTTTGTTTGATTTTATTATATCTGGTGGCTTGGGCAATTATTTTGAAGATAACAAAAGGCATTATGGTAGCCATTATTGATTTTCTTTAATCTTGTTTTGAAGTCCTGTATCACGTTCATTGTTTTTTTTTTTTTTTTTTTTTTTTTTTTTTTTTTTTTTTTTTTTTTTTTTTTTTTTTTTTTTTGATTGATTTTATTCTGTTTTATTTTGCTTTGTTTTATTCTCCTCAAAATAAAAAAATAAAAATACAAAAATTGAGGGCCGGTATAACAAAAATTATGTATTCCTAGCATGGTAAAAATCTTACTTTCTTTCATGCAACCTCTAACATAGTGATTATTTCACTGAGCCTTCAAATATATATTAAACAACATATCATTCAGTTAAAATTTATGACTTACTATGAAATTTTGTATTTTTCAGTTATTCAAATCAATCTATATTTTCTTTGCTAACTTTTAGAGAGACATATAGTTGAATCTAATGTGTAGCTGCATAGAAATAAAGTGCTTATTAGCATCATTTTTTTTTAAACTGGGGAAAATTACCAAAGATCTTCAGGTATCTCTTCTAGAGAACTGTATCTATTTCATTAAGCTGTGCCAACAAGATGTTAACCATATCTACCATGTTTGTCACTTGTCTTATGGTCATAATTTCTCAAGTAAACTACAGTTTATACTTACTCTTGACAGCTGTATAAGCATACATCCTTATTCTCAAAGTTAGTAATTATTGCCAGCAATCATAAGTCTGCTCTTTACCACTCAAATATAAATTAATTGTTACTTTACATTAATGAAATGGAAATAATTTGGTCTAGGTAGGTGAAGCAACTTTCTTAAATTTAAATAGACCAAATGTGGATGAAAACTGAAATTCCAATTGCTCTGTTTCAGAGCACTGTACTCCTATGACATATTGTGTTATCTCCATTGTGTCCATGTGAATCTGTCGACAAGGTCTTATAAGTTTTATACACTGATATGTGTGTCCTACCTGTTTATTTCCCAAAGTATCATCTATTGGTAACTGATATGACTGGGAAAAATCGGACCTAAAAGACTTTCTTAGTCAAATATGTGTGGGATACATTGATTTCAAATCTTTCAGGTAAATGCTCAGAAGTAAGATTGTGGATCATCTAAGAATTCTGTGTGTAGTTTTGTGAGAAACTTCCATAAAGCTTGACATAATGACTGTACTAATTTATATTCTCAGTAGTCTTGGTGGGTTCCCTTTTCCCCGCATCCTGACCAACATTTCTTATCTTTCATCATTGTATTGCAGCCATTCTAACAAGTTTGAGGTGGTATCTCATTGTGGGTTTGGTTTCCATTCTCCTGGTGATTAATGATGCTGAGTATGTTTTCACATGCCTCTAGACTATTTGTATATGTTTTCTGAGGAACTTTATTCACATTCTTTTTCTATTTCTTAATTTTTTCCTATTTATAAAGTTGAGTTACTTTTATATTATTTGGATATTAATTCCTCATCAGAGGTATGATTTGCAATTTTTTTCTCATAATTCTTAGATTGTTTGTTAACTCTGTTAATTGTTTCCAGTATTATGCAAAACTTTTTTATTTTCAGAATAGGTAAGCTGTGGAATCAGCTTAAGCATCCTTCAAAATAAAAATGGATAAAGAAAATGTTTGTATACAAAACAGAACTAATTTTATTCTTTTCAAAATGTGAAATTGTTATTTGTAACAACACGATTGAAACTTGAAGAATTTATTTAAAAGAAACCAAATACAAATACATGCACTACATGTTCTCACTTAAAAAAATCTTAAACTATTAAAATCATAAGAGGAGAAAGCACCATGGAAGTTACCAGAGGCTATGGGTGGGGAAATGGAAGGATAATAATTGAAGTGTACAAAGCATCAGAAAGGAGAAGAAATTTTGAGTTTTTATCTTTATAACATAGCATAATAAACATAACTAACAAATAAATACTGTGTATTTCAATATAACAGAGTATATCTCAAGCATTTGAGTTATTGGCAGTTTTATTAACTTAATTCCATCAATTATATTATATTAAAATCATAGCATCTCTTTGTACCCCGTGGATATATACGGCTATAATTTATCAACACATAATACAGTTTTTTAAACTGTGAGAGAAGCTATATTAAGCCAAATCAAGCAGGTATTTCTTTTGCTTTGCTTTTACTTTACCTGGGGTTTTAAAATGCATGTGTATTTCTAAGATGGTGATAGACATCTCCTAATATTATTTGACCAGAGGATCATTTTTAATCCAAGGAACATCTATTACAATATCTTCTAGGTAAATGCCATTTAGCAAAATTCTTCTGTATTTTCTTACATAATCCCCAGAAAATTGTGCTAATTTAATATGGTTTTGTAAAAAAAAAAAAAACAACAAAGCATTAAAATTATATGTATATTCATAACAATTAATAGTTACAGCCCTCCATTATCACGTCCTAGTTAACAGTGTAGCTAAAGGCCATCTTGTGGGAGAGGAAGATAGTTTATCTTCATAATAGTGGCCACAATGATTGGAGATATATTCCAAAGACTTCTCACTTCATTACATATAATTATTGGTTTTAATCTCACTTACCTGGCATGTCTCTAAGTGACTGTCTTTGCAAAGATTGAAAGAACCCGCAATTACATGTGAAATTTTAACTGGATTTAAATAGGCTGTCAATTTCAAAACTTCTTTCTTAGAACACAACATTGCCATCTTGCCAGGTAGTGGTGTCTGTGTTTAACTGGATTTAAACAGTCACACAGACACCACTACCTGGCAAGATGGCAATGTTGTGTTCAAAGAAAGAAGTTTTGAAATTGACAGCCTGTTTAAATCTGTTCTACTGAAAGAGTGAATTAGAAAAGAGGTAGGCACTTTTCACCTTCCTGAGATCATTGGTTTTACTGGCCAGTGAAATAAAATGTTATATTAAGACACCTCAGAAAAATGCAACAATGATTGCTTCTTTTTATTTGTTAATGAGAGAAAAAACTCATTCAGATCACTGAATTGGTAATGACTTTAATACCTAATAGTAACATATATTATGTGTTTGTGTATATAAGGACTGCTCACATTTTAATTCCAATTGCAGCCTTTGAAATGAGAATTGAAGTAAGCCTTACTTTGCCCAATTTAATCTGCAACTCAATGGATATTGAGTGAACATGTGACAGATAATCAAAGATACAGTCTCTACTTTCAAGGAACTTAAGATCTAATCAAGGAGAATGACAAGTATAAATAATCACTATAAGGAAAAACAGAAAGTAGTAAGTCATACTTTAGAAAGCACAAAATGCTATGAAGTGGGAGGAATCATATTCTACCCGGGGGAAATCATGGAAAATATCATAAATATAGGTGGACTTGGGCTCTTCATTTAGTGTTTAAATTGCTATCCTAAAGGGTTTGTTCAGGGTTTTACATAATATAGAACAGGAGTTCTAACTCTTACTAAATATTTGTTCCACGAACTCTCTTGTGAGTTTTCCTTCTATGTATTTGAAAAGAGAGTAGTATACTGATGGCCATATGGGGAAAAAAGTTATATGGGTCAGAACATGAATGTGTTTGAATGTTGTTTTTATAATCAGTGAGATAGCACTCAGGATTTTTGAACAATAAAAAAGACATAATTAGTGACATAATCAGGATAAATTTGGAAACATTATTTTGAAAGAGAACTGGAAAAAAGGTAAATCAAAAGCAGGGTAATAAGTACAATACTGTAGGCAAAATACCTGAAATTTAGGTAACAGAAATGTAAGCTGAACAGAAGAGCTGTCCAATAAGTATTCCAAAACAAAAATGACAAGACAGCACAATTAATGGGTAGCAGAGGGAGAACAAAATAATCCCTAATTTTTAAGCTTCAGTGAAAGAAAATCATCATTTTATATACCAAAACTAGCACAAGAGAAAAGAAAGAAAAGTTTTGGAGTACGAGTGATATGTTAATATTTAGTGACTACATTTTTCAGCCGGGTAAAAATTCCAGGTTTAATTCTGAAAAGAAGAATGGTTAAAAACTAATATTGCATGAGTAATCAGGCTTAAGTCATAGAGATTGAGCACTCATGAGTGGTATAATTGGCTCAGTACAAACCGCTAGAATATCCACCTTGCACTGAAGGAAACATAGTTAAGCCCATCCAGAGAGAAATGTTACGGCAAAAGTTTTATGAGAAAGCACTGGAGACATCTGTGCAAGAAGCTAGTAGAAATATAGCCAGGTAAGAGACTATAGAGAAAATGATTGGAAGCAGATTTAAAACATAATTACACAATTTGAGTGTCACAGTAATATGGCATAGGTCATCACAGTGGGAAACATTCCATCTTACACATGAATCTCTGAGGAATTACATGCTTTGAACAGTGTCTCTGACCTAATGAGTAGAGGAGTCAAAACTTCATCCTAGGCCTGTTGGTTCAGTGTTCAATGCTCTTTACTAAGCACTTGACTGGTTTTCATTCTACTTCTGTTTTTCTGAATACTTGAGTAATCACCCTGCATTTATCTTTAAATTTGATACCCTCACACACACCCCCCTATTTTATACACAAGAGAATTTTTACAGTGAATTGTGTTTGCATCCTTCCCTCTAAAATATACCAAGTCCAGATAACATTCCAGGAAAATAGCTTTTGAGTTGATATTTATCTTTATTGTATGTATTTTTTTAATCACAGTGCACAGCAGGGGTGTTCAAACATTTTGTCCACTGGTGAATAATAACAGATAATAAATATCATCAAGACCATAGAAGCACTTCTTCCAGGATACTGGAGTAATTGCTTCAGTTGGAGTATGCAAAAAGCCATTGAGAGTGAAAATTGTCCTCAAAAAACCTTTAATGAGTTTGAGCTAGAAGACATTCTTGAGTGCACAACTGTTCACTGTGCTTAATGTGCTTGGCAAGTCTTTTCTGAAGACTATCAGAAGCATTTTGATTGATTTACTATTATAGCCAACACATCCCTTTCAGTTTAGGTAATGTCATACGAATCATACCTGGAAACGGATCTCACTATTAAGTCCAAGAAGCTTGAAAGGAGAAAGTACACTGACATCGTGCTGCTGTACCTTTGCTACAAAATCAGAATCTCCTGTCTCCTAAGACATTTAAGAGTTGTTGTTTTAGTCCAACAATTATCTGTCATTCTAACAGAGCTTCAAAGTGTACTCTCTAAAAGTTTTCACTCAGGCTTAGAAAATAAATATTTTAACATACTTTGCTTTCTTTGTATACCCACAGGCTTATTTGTAGGATTATAAAGCCACATACACAAATATTTACATCTAAATAGACATGTGCATGCTGTTCTTAATGTTTAATGCACATATCTCCATAAAGCACATCACCATAAAATGGAGGCATAACACATCTGCTGAATCAACATTTTCATATTCCCATTTAATGCCTGAATATACTACAGAGAGCAGAATGTTTTTGATTAAATCACAGACTGGTGAACAAGAAGGTCTATTGCTGAGGGCTCCATATGTATTCACAATTGTAGGATTTTTTTTTAGTTGGGAAGCAACAGAGGTCATTAATGTCATTGTACAAATGAAGAAACAATTCTTGAAAATAAATGTAGAGTTTGTGCCCAACACCAAAATTCCTGTGGGAGAAATAAAGTGAGACTGTGTTGTATCCAATCCCATGAGCTATGTTCTGTCAGTGACAACTGATTTTAGAATTAAGGTCATATGACCGAATCATCCTTGTACACTGGAGATCAGCTTTCTGGACAATGTGAGTCTATACTAATTCTTCTCAATATTATGTAATTTTTATTATCATTCAAGTAAGTATAATTAAACATTTATTTTGCGTCATATATCCCACTGAACACTTTAGATTGATTATCTCCCTCAATCTTCATCCTCTGATAATCACCTCCTACTTAAATATAGAAGAGAGGCCCAGAGAGTTTAAGTAATTTCCCAGGACCACGCAGCTGGAGTTGGGGATCTGGTATTCAAACAGGCATTTTTGTCTTCAAGTTGCTCTCATTAACTACTACATGAACACAAAGAAACACATGCATTTAAAATTGTAAGACTGCAGCAAACTTGAGAATTTATTCACAAAAATTCATGTTCACACTAAATAGAAGCAGATATAATACAGAACCACAAAAAAATTAAGGTAGTATTATTATTTATTAATGAAATAGCTTTTTTGTAAATATTAAAAAAGATAATTCCCTAACATGATAGGGTCTTCAAATTCATTCTTAACTACTATCCTACCCTCTACAATAAACTGTTTGCTTTTTGATTACATTTAAATACAATTATATCTTGTTTTAGTAGTTTAGAGGTAATGGACTAGCCACACAAAAGCTGCATCTTTTTCATTTATCTGGTAGAAATAGCTTGCTCCTTTACTGGAACACTTCTCTGTCTCCCCTGCCTCTTCTACCCTTATTTATCTGTCGAGGCCTGTTCAAAACTCATTCTGTGAAACCTTTTGAAACATTTCCTCCACCTGTTCTAAGACCTGCTATACCGCAGGAAAAATAAATCATAACTGGGTTTTTCTTGTTTGTTTGTTTCTGTTTTTGTTTTTTTACATTTTTTTCTTTTCATTTAGCACTCCACTTGGGCTTGTGTCACATAACATGCATAAGGTTATATAGTTGAGTCCCCAGTGGACTATAATTCTCTTCTAAGTGCAAAGATAACTTTGTATTGCATTTTGGCGTGTTCCATTCATTTATTTTTTTGGTAGTTCTGGGCATCAAATGTTCGTAGACAAGTACTCTGCTACTGCTCTATAAACCTAGAGCCAGCTCTTTTTTGTTTTTTATTTTGAATACCCAGTACCTTGCACAGCATTTTGCATAAAGTATTCTTTCATTTAATATCTTTTAGATGAGTGTTATAAGTTGAATTACTTTATATTTAATAGCCCAGAATCATATCCTTATTACAAATGCTCCTTGACTAACAAGATTATGTCCTCATAAACTTATTACCAAGTTGAAATCTTTGTAACTAATAAATACATTTAATACACATAGTGCAGTAAACATCATACCCTGACATAGCTTACCTTAAACATGCTTAGAACACATAATATATTAGCCCATGTTTGGACAAAATCACCTAACACAAAGTCAGCTTTATAATAAAATGTTGAATACTTAGTATACTTTATGGAATATTACACTGAAAGTGAAAACCAAAATGGTTGCATCATTATAAATTGAAAACTTGAAATCAAGCCATGTAAATTGAGGGTCATCTGTATTCTCTTGAGTTTCCTTGGTACATCATGGCTCTCCGACTTTAATCTGTGCTTCATTAGAACCCCTTACTGGTGAGGTGGAGCAGGATGGCCAGTGAAGATAAGTATCCTGTGATCGCTTCCCCACAGATACACCAAGATGAACAGCTATTCACTCACCAGACTCTTTTAACAAGATCTAAAGAAGTCAGGTGAGAGGCCACAGTTCCTGCTTTTACTACAACAAAATGAAAAGATGTGTTAATGAAAGAAAGTTTTGCTGTGTTATACCCTCTCCAACTCCAAGGAGCACAACCTGGAGGAGACATTGCCTACTGAGGAAAAAGAAAATTAAATGCAGGGCTTAAGCTTGAAACCGAATACCAGGCTTATACTGTGAAACCCAGGGCTGGGCAAAGCCCCCAAACCTACCACCAGGGCAACACCAATATTCACAGCAAGCTCCTGGGATTTCTGTTCTGCAAGGCTGCTCACTGCAACCACCACCCCATTCCACAACCTCAAGCAACAGAATGGAGAAATAGATCCATCTGTTGGATAATAGGGCCCACAAGCTAGCACAGACCTTTATGTTGGAGTGTAGTGCCAGGACTGATGAGGTGAGGTATAATATCTGGTATAAACTTAGGGTGTGTGCAGGCCAGAGCTCATGAAACCCAAGAAATGTAGAAAACTTTGGACCATTGATGAGACAAATTTGAGTGTTGGTCTGCATCTTTTCTGCTATGAGGCAGGCCCAGTGCGTACCAACTATCCTCTGTAGATTCCAAGACCCTGTGGTCATAAAACTCAAGTACAACCCAGCTTAGCATCCACCTTAGTGGACAAGGGACTAGCTTGACTATGTATCCTCCAGTCTCAGACAACACAGCTACTTCCAGGTCATTGCTCAGAGATGGAACTTAAAAACTGTCTTGGCACCAGGCAGATACATGCACTACAGTTGAATGGACTCACTCCTGCATCATTGTGAATCAGCCAGCTCCATCATGGGCCATAGTATACCTGTGATATATGTGCAGGTACTTGCATGTATGAGATTCAGGATAAGTATAAATCTAGGTAGCCAAGGAGTTTCTTTTATCTATACTATTACATCACCCTTGTAAAGTATAGTGTGGTATAAAATTCATTTACAGAATTAGTCCCAGGTACTAAGTATAGCACTTTCCCTTGGGACTTAGTGCTGGGCCAGTGAAACCTAACATACTAATCAGATTTGAAAAGCCCAAATCTATGTGCTTGCCCCTGAAGGGTACCTCTGGGTCAACACCAGGAAAATCACGCAACTCCAGTTTATAGGATTTTTAATCAAGGAAATATCACCTGTAGCTGATTTTGTTGGTCTTGGACTACAAGTCACCTCAGCAATAGGCAGTAGAGCATTGTAGGCCTTGGCCCTTTCTTATCATTGTTCTGGTCTTGGAAGGCTATGAGAAAAAGATATGGCGCAGCCTGATGGCCTTGGTGATCACAGGTGTCGCATAGGAATGTGAGTCTCTTCCACACATGGTTTCTCTGCTCAGAGCCAGGCAGAATGCTGTATTGCTTTATCATAGGGTACTAACATGCATGAGGAATCTGGGTCTACCTTAACATCAGGAGGAGGTTTGTAGGTACAGACTCCTTTTTCTAGGTACTCTCCTGGATCTTTCTGAAGAACACACCATCAGAGTATTTGGGATGAACCTGAACTTGGATTGCCCTCTAGTAGTGAAACAGTGACAAAAAACCAACAGCAACCTTCTAGCATATCTGGACTCAGAGTCCATTCAATGATGAAATAGTGAACAGTGCTGTAGGTTCAACAAAAGAGAGAGAGAGAGAGGGAGAGAGAACTGCTTCAAAGTTCTAGAAAGACCAGAGCAAAAAGCAAGGTAAGGAAAACTGAATTAAAAACTTAATCCTTTAACGTCCAGATGACATTTTATACCAACAAGTACTAAGAGCTTTCAGGAATTATGATCTCATCTAGTAGTATGCAAGAAACTGACATGAGCATAATCATTATAGGAAAACTTTCAGATAAAGAATTTAAAACAGCTGTTTTAAGGAAACAATGAGATTTAAAAAAACACAAAAAATTTTTAATACTCCAGTAAATATATTTATAGGGATGGAAGTAATTGAAAATCAAATAAATTACTGAGCTGAAAAATATACTCAGAGAGATTAAAATGAAATAAGAGGCATTTACAAAATAGATCAAATAGAAAAGTGAATTAGTGAGCATAAAGACAAGTTACTTAAACTGCTGAAAAAGAAAAAAGGAAAAAGTGAAGAAGAATTCAGAATGCTTCCAGGTACTTTGTGACCTATGATACACCACATCAACAGAAAACACTGTGGTCATCTCAATAGATGAAAAAAAATCATTTGATAAAATTCAATATCCTTTCATGAAAAAATGCTGAACAAATTAAAAACAGAAAAAATGTACCACAACATAGTAGCAACCATTTGCAATAAGATGATAGCTAAGTTTATAATAAATAGAAAAAGTCAAAAGACTTTTCTCTAAGTCCTGGAACAAGACAAGGATGCCCACTTTTACTCAACATAGTTCTGAAATTCCTAGCCAGAGAAATCTATCAAGAGAAAAAATTATGAGCATCTAAAGTAGAAAAGTGATAAAAAATATACCTATATCTATCTATATATCTATGTTTACATCTATATATTTATATATCTTTCTATCATCTGTTTATCTATATCTTCCACACTGTCCCCAAAAATAAGAAATGAAAACTGATAAATGAATTTAGCGAACTTACAGAATACAAAATCAACATACAAAAATCAGTAGCAATTATATACACAAAAAGTAAATTACATTAAATAGAAATCAAGAAAGCAATCCAATTTATAATACCTACCAAGAAAGTGGGAATGTGTTTAACCACAGAGGTAAAAGACCATTGCTATGAAAATTATTAAGAAAATTGGAGGAGTTCCACAAAAGCGGAACAGCATCTCTGTCCATTGCTTGATAGATTTGTTAAAATGTCCATACTACTCAAAGGAATTTGCATATTCATGTAATCTCTACCAAAATACCAATGCTGTTCTTCACAAAATCAAAAAAGACAACTCTAAAACTTTTATGAAAGCACATACAAATTCAACAGTCAAAGCAAAAAAGAACAAACAGGAGTCATTAACACTACCTGACTTCAAAATGTACTGCAGAGCTGTAGTAATAAAAACAGCATAACACTGACATACAAATAGACAGGTAGACCAATGGAACAGAGTAAAGCCTACAAGCACCGTTAAGCATCAACAGTTAACTGATTTTCAACAAAAGCATTAAAAATTCAATGAAGAAAGGACAGCTGTTTCACTAAATGGTGCTAGCAAAATTGGATATTCACAGACAGAAGAATGAAACTAGATACCTGTTTTACAGTAACAAAAACCGAATCAAAAATGGATTATAGACTTAAATGTGAAACCTGACACTCTGAAGTTACTAAAAAAAAAACCTAAAAAGCAAACAAAAACAAACAAACAAAGAAACAACAACAAAAAAAGGAACCCCAAAACTTTGGTAGGAAAGCTTCAGGAAAAAGAAACGGCAAGATTATTCTGACACAGCACAGGAAAACAAAAAGACAGGGAACAAAAGCAAAAACAGTCAAAGAGGATTGAATCAATCTAAAGTTTTCTGCATGGCAAGGAAAATAATTTCTACAGTGTAGAGAACCCGCAGAGTAGAAGAAAGTATTTACATTCATCTGAAAAGAGGATGATATCCAGAATATGTAAGAAACTCAGAAATACAACAGATGTAAATTGATTTCAAGACTACAAAATTTGACTTAAAATCTAAATAGACACTTCTCAAAAGAACACAAACAGACAGCAAGTACATAAAAAAAGGGGGCACTAATGCTCAGGGAAAACAAAATCAAAACCACAGCGAAGTATCATCTCATCATGGTGAGACTGGCTGTTATCAAAAACACTAAAGTGCTAACAAGGATATAGAGGAAAAGGAACCCTTGCAAACCATTAGTGGTAAAATAAATTAATACAATCATATGCAAGAAAAGTATGGAGGTTTCTTAAAACCTTAATAATCTATACTCCACCTACTGGGTATTGAAAGAACGCGAAATCAGCATGTGGAAGAGACACCTGCACTCTCATTTTCATTGCTGTATTACAGTGGTTAAGAAAGGGGAACAATGTAAGTGAGAGTGAACTGGTTAATGGATAAAGTAATTGGTGTACATATGCACAATGAAGTATCACTCAGCTACAAGCAAAAATGAAATCTGACCACTTGCAGCAACATGGATAGAACTGAAGATCATTGTGTTAAGTGAAATAAGCCAGGACCAGAAAGGAAAATCCACATGACCTCATTGGTGTGTAACATAAAACAGGTGATTTCATAGAAGTTGAGAGTAGAACTGTGTTTACAAAAGAAAAAGTTTTTTTACTAGAGAATAGGAAAAGAAAGGTGGGTAGAAGACAAGAAACATTGATCAGTGAGTAGTTACAGTAAGCTAGAAGCAAGTTCTCATATGCACCTCAGCTAACTATAGCTAACAATAATATATTGCATATTTCAAATGGCTAGAAAGTATCTGAAAAAATTTTACCACAAAGAAATAATAAATGAGATGTGTCTAACTTTTTAAAATGTGTTTAATCATATTACTAGATGTAATATACTATATACGTATAGTACACATATAGACATTACCTGGTAGCCAATTATATAAAAATTAAATAAAATATTTTTTAAAAACCTCAGACATTTATATGCAGTGTAGACTCAAGACACTCTGAGGAATTTGTATAATGATTGATACATAAATGGGCACATGACCCAATATGGTTCAATCAGAATAAATAGTAGGACTTCCTAAAGGGCTACCAAAATTAGGAAAGGTTTTCTAACATGCTTCTCAAATACTTTAAAAATTTCAACCAAGAGAGAATAAAGCAGAGTTGAGAGAAGAAACAATTTTATGTCATTATCACTTAAGTTTCAGGACTTAGCAATTTTCATCATAATCCTGGATTTTTGAAATAGAAGTTCATTTTACCTTAAGATAAAATTGGCTTTTCTATCTTTCCTAAAACAAAAATCAGACAACCTAAATTCCATATAATGTGATTAATTTATTGAGACTAGTTCAAAGCCATGTAGGTTAAAAAATCAATTCTAAAAAAGAAAGAGGGAAGTAAAATAGTTTCACCTGGTGGAAATAGTCCCACATTCCTTACAACAAAGATTAAGTTGCCAACAACCCTTGCCAACATTCCTGAGTTTCACTGCTTTTCAGGGAGTCCTCTGCAATCATGAATTTAAATTTTTGAACACTGTTGTTTTGGTGAAAGCTTGTGAAATATGACAGAGAAAAAGAGAGAGACAGACAGAGATAGAGACAGAGAGACAGAGACACAGAGAGATAGATCTTAAAAGAAAAGCCACCCACACAGATCTGTCCATGAGGCATTTGCCATTTGTGAAATGATCTGTCAGCTCAATTCAGGGCAGACTCAGCAAGAATAAGTCATTCTTTTCTCTGTGTCTAACTTCTCCCACATCCTGGTCTCTTTGTAACCTTTACATCCTTTTATTTCTGTTTATATTTGCTTGCCAGTGTTACTGTAAAGAAGAAAAGTTCCACAAACTAATTGTTTATAATCATAAAATGTTACTGACTGAAGGTTAAGTGGTAGGAAGTTCAAAATCAAAGTGTCATCTGGATTGATTCTAAGGTCTGTGAGAGAGAAGTCTTTCCCATGTCACTCTCCTAGCTTCTGATGGTTTCCTGGCTATCTTTGGTTTCTCCTTTCTACACTTTGTAGTCAGGTGTGTGTGTGTGTGTGTGTGTGACAGAGTCACAGACAGACAGAGACAGAGACAGAGAGAGAGACAGACAAAGAGAAAATTTCAAACTGCCCTTTTTTAAGGATATTTTTCGTATCATAGTGGGAGGCACTTACTGCATTATGACTTCACCTTAACTAATTATATTCACAACTATCTGCTTTCACTTTCTGAGGCACTGAATTGCATAATTCTCCCCATAACACCGGCACCACAATGCCCTGTCCATCAAGACATGTGTTTGTGGACCTTTGTAATTAATGCAATAAAGGTAAAGAATAAGAACTTTATTGGAATTAGCCTAGGAATCTGACTAGGTCTGAAACACAGTCCATTTTGGGAAAAAAAATTGTAAAAGAAAGCCAAACTGATCCAATGACAAGTGAAGTAGTTTGAAGGTTACAGCTGAGTCATCTTGATTACAATAAGATGCACAAGCTTGTGTATACATACACACCATTTCAGGAACCTTAAAATTAGAATCTACAGGCTCAGCTAACACTGTTTGATTTTGTTTCACCTGTGGAAATTTTCTAGACCTGATTTGATTTTAATTTGCAATTTGGAAGTGCTGAATCTGAGGAATGAAAAGAAGCCTTATTTCTCTATTTCTAAATAAAACTGAAAGCAGAGTGACCTTCAATCATGATTTCTGGGAATAGGAATAGAAACAAAATTAAATGCACAAAATGTAGGGGTTTTAGGGAGGTCTTACATAAAAGAAAGGTTTTACACTTAACAGATGATATATTTAGAGACAAAATATCAGTAAGAATATGACAACACATTAGATTCCATGCCCTAAGTTGCTATAATTTTGAGTGTAAGACCAAATTAATATTTGAAGTGAAGGTATGCAGTCTTGTGTTTTATACTTCTTTAAATTCATTTTCTGAAAGTTTGAAAAAAAGGAAGATTATGCACCAACTCTAATACCTTTTATTATCTACTTTTAATTAATTTGCATTAAATTATACATACTTATCTAAATGTGATATTTAGATACATGCACATATTTTGTAATTTTCAAATCAGGGTAAACATACCTAAGCTCTTCAAACATTTATAATTTCTTTATGATCAAAACATTAAAAATCCTTCTGAAAACATTTAAGTTAAACTTTTTTCTAACTGATACGCAGTAACAGCAAAATTATATGTATACCTGGAGTATCATGTGATGTTTTGTTATGCATATACACTCTGACATATTCCAATCAGGATGAACATCTGTTTCTACAAACACTCATGCCTTTTTTGTGGTGAAAACATTCAAAATCTTTTCTTCAAGCTTTTTGGAATATGCATCACATTATCATTACTTACTGTGTAATAGAACACCAGAATTTATTCCTTCTATCTAACCAGAAATTAGAATACCCCATCTTTCCCCAGTCTTTTCTACTCACCATTCTAGTCTCAATTTTTATATGGTCAGCTTCTTTTTTCTTTTTTCCCCCCTTTCTTTCTTTCTATTTATTTATTTATTTATTTATTTTCTTTTTGTGGTAACAGAGATTGATCCAAGGGTACTCTACCACTGAGCAATATCCCCCCCACCTTTTTTTTTTTTAATCTTGAGACACATTGTTACTAAATTCCTCAGGCTGGTCTTGAACCTGAAATTCTTCTCCTTCAGATTCCCATGTATATACCTGGGATTCCTGGCATGGACCATCTTGCCTAGCTATGAGATCAATATTATTTCAATTCCACATATGAACGAGGTCATATGGTATTTGTTTCTTTCTGCCTTGCTCATTTCACTTATCATAACAATCTCCCATTATCCATGTGTTTTATTCTTTCCTATGGCTCAGTAGCATTCCATTTTGTATACTACATTGATTTTCTTCATCAACTCATCAAGCGGTAGACATTTAGGCTATTTCTATTTCGTTGCTATTTTGCATAGTGTAGCAATGAACATGGAAATGCAGGTTTCTCTTACACGTACTTGTGTTCATCAACTTTCTGAAATATAAGAAATAATGTGAAATCATCTATAAATTATAAATAGAAAAGTTTTATATTGGCTCATAGTTGTTTGTTTTGGTACTGGGGATTGAACTGACAACTTCCAGCCTGTCAGGCAAACACTTATGCCACTGAGCTAAACCTCCAGCCCTTATATTGGTTTATTGTTTTATAGGTTCCTACTCATGGTGAATGGGCTAAAGTCTCCCCCCAGCCATGTTCTATCTCCTAAAGTTTCCACCTACCAATGCAGTCCAAGCCTCTAACACCTGGGTCTCTGAGGCACATTTCAGATCCAACTACAGCATTATTAATTTTATTTCCTTTATTTGAAAACAGGGTGTGTCTTAGTGGTACTGTTGGATCATATATTAACTTCTATTTTTATATTTTGAGGAACCTGCACAGTGTTTTCCATAAGGGTTTCAGTAATTTCCTCACTCACCAACAATGGGTGGGTTCCCTCTTCACGTCCTCACCAGCACTTTCCAAACACCTTTCTAGATGAGGACCTAGAATGACTTATCATCTTTCCTGGACAACTTCCCAAAGAAGAGGACATCAGTCGGGAATTCAAAGTAAAATGCTGGATCAGGAGATTTTTCTGCTGCATTCTATAAGCTTCTGTTACAATGAGTAGGCTTTCTAATAGATGTTTTTATCTCCAACTCATTGACTTTTAGAAAGCTACTACAAGAAATAACAGAAATTACATTCCTTTACAAAACTACTTGGATTTATGTAGCTAATAAAAGTGGTGATTTGTGGAAGACTGGACCGAAATGGTTTTCCATAATAGGTAGAAATTACACAAAGGAAACTCTCAGAAATTTAACTCAGACAACATGTTTCATTATCACAATTCTTGAGCAGGTAGAGAATATAAACCATTGGCTTCACCTTCTTTAAGCTATAGATTTGTGACTCTGTGCCACCTAAGCCACAAATACGTTCTGAAAATTAAAACGTGCCTAGGTAAATGTAGGACAGAGGTGTCAATGAGTTCAACTGTAATTGCACTTTATAAAAATGTTTAACAAAGAAAATATAAGGAAAAGGAGGATCACAGAAACAGATCAATTTAAGTAACAATTGCCAAGGAAATTTATGTGAGACCATTTTGCCCGTGAGGGTGAGGAATGAAAGATGAATGAAACTCAGCTCCTGAACATTGCTGCATAGTAGGGACAAACTTATTCCTTTCTCCCCTTCTATTAAATGAAAGCTTCCTCCTGAAATATACTGATCCTAAATATAATCTTCTTTCTATTAAAATGAAGGCTTCCTCCTGAGATACACTGATCCTAAATATAATCCCAATCCTAGCAAAATGTGCAGCATATCAGCACATTTCTTAATCATTTTTTCTACTCAATCCCATTCCTGTTGCCCTTGGAGTAAACCCCCTTTCTGATCATATTTCATTAATATTTTTGCTGATTCTGAATTTTATATAAATAAAATCACACAGTATGTACACTTGTAGGAGGGTTTCTCTTACTCAGCATGTTGTCGTTTTACTGTTTTAGTTTATTTGTATTTATGTGGAGTACTAATGGAAAGTAAACTTGAGTCATTCATAAGAAAATGGATGCTTTTTTGTTGTTCTTCTCCTTTGCTTTTTGTCTTTCTTTTCTGTGTGCTTTTTCTCTTAAATAAAAAAAAAAAAAGGAAGAAAGAAAATGGATGCACCTTGAGAAAACAGTGCCAAGTGAAATAAATCAAGCACACAAGCTTACACATGAGATTATTTCTCTTATATAAGAAAGCTGGAGTAAAAATAATCAACAGGTTTTATTTGAGCTTCATCTATATATTCGTGCGTATCATTTGCCCCTTTCTTTTTACTGCAGAATAACATCATCTATGCTGGTTTTCCTCCTGTGTGTGTATGTGTGTGTGTGTGTGTGTGTGTGTGTGTGTGTGTGTGTTTAAGTCATTCTTCTGTTGAGTCATACCTAAATTGATTTTGGTTTTTGGTTATTGTGAATAAAAGTGCTATGTAAAATGATGAATTTTTTCTAAAGTGGTTATCACCTTTTACTCTCACATCAAAACTATACAAGAGATGATCAAAATATATGGTGAATAGTTAAACTTTTAAAAAAACTCATTGCACTGAAAATATATTGCCATTAATCTCTCTCAAAAACTCTCCCATGCATTGAAGACACTTGTCCAATGTTCTTGCCACTTTCTGAAGGAGTTCTGTGAGTCCGCTTTCATGTCTTTACAAAGTGTGATCACGAAACGGGAAGCTGCCCTGAGTGCCATCCAATGGAAATTTAGGCCCCTAAAGATATAGCAGTGTGTCTCTATCCTCCTTCTTCACCACGTATGGCACTGTGTGACTTCTGACTCTTCCTCATACTCAAAATAACCATCAAAGGTAAACATTTGTAATTGATTCAGGACATGAAGGGAGCCACAATAATACAGTTCAAGACATGCATGAAAAAGGACTTCCGGAACTGCCTCAAGAAATGTCAACAATGGTGGGAAATTTGTGTTCAGAGTGAGAAGGAGTATTTTGAGGGTGATTAATAGCAATGTGCTTTTCAAAATAATCAACTTTTAAATTCAAATGTTTATCATACTTTGTGATCACACCTCTTTTCAGCATTCTTGTTATTCCACATTGTCACCATTTTTTTGAGTTCTCACTTCTCTTTAATTTTGGCCATGTTAGTGGGTATATAGTAGTACCTCGTTGTAGTTTAATTTACTATGAATGGATGATCCATAATATTCAGTAGTTCTCCTGTGCTTATTAGCAGTCTTTATGTTCATACCCTTTAGTTTTAATAGAATTTATCTTTTTAGGAGTTCTTATACTCTGATATGAATGTCTTATCTGATACCTGATTTTGTTAATCTTTTCATAAAGTGTTTGACTTACTTAATTTTTAATTTTAGTAACAATGTTTGATGTTGCTGCATTTTCAAGCATATGGAGTTTGCCTTGATATTTTATTATCATTGATTTCTATTTTAATTTCTCAGTGTTAGACATTACAGACAGTCATCATGTGCACTTGAAAAGACTGTGTTTTCTATAACTCTAGAATGCTGTGTCCCACACATATCAACTAAATCAGGATGACTCATTATGTTGTTCAGATATCTATGCCTTTACAGATAATTGTTTGATGATCTTTTATTTATTAAAAGAGATACAAAATAACCGTATGTTTTTATGTCTCCTTTTAATTTTGTCAGGTTTGCTTTATGTATTTTGAGACTCTGTCATGATGTACACACATTGGATTGTTACATCTTGCCAGTGAATTGACCTTTTGGTTATGTATTGATGTGTCACTCCAGTGAAAGGTAAGAAGTTGGTGTGATGTGTCATTTTTTTTAGCTACTTTAAATTTTAATTTTGTTTTCCATATTTAACTATGTTTTACCAAAGATGAGTTGTTTGTTTTTGTATTTATATATATTTTTTTGGTTCTCTGAGTTGTTTGAAACATTTAATATCTGGCTTTCATTAAATTTGGGAAGTGTTTTTGTTATTCCTGCCTCCCTCCCACAGGGACTCAATTATATATAATTTAGACACTTTGATTTTCCTGCACAAATCTCTGAGTCCCCTTTAATCATTTTTCAAACTTTTTCCACTTGTTTTTTAGCTTGAGTAATGTCTATTAATCTATCTTCAATAGCTCTTTCTTCTATTATTTCTAATCTGCTTTATGTATATCCAATGAAATTTGTACTTTAGACATATTTTTAGTTCTAAAATTTCTGTTTGATTCATTTTCTAGTTTCTATTTTTTGTGCTAAATCCTCTATCTTTTCATTCTTTATGATCTTATTTTTATATCTATAGTAATATCTACTTTAAAATATTTTCTATTTTCAAATTCTCTGTCATCTCTAGTCAGTCTCCATTGACTGTCTCCTTTCTTTGGAGCATGCTATCTATTTTATATGTTTTAAATAGGATTATATACAAAGTATTAGTAGTACTTTATTAGTAAGTCTTTGAATTATGTTCATTCTTGTTAAGACAGTTTAATTTTCTTAGAAGACTGAATTTAAACTCCAAACTCCATTACTTATGTCTGAAAACTCTATTTAGTAATTTTAGCCTCATTAGCAAGTTAGTTAGTATGTCTGGATTCTAAACCACATATGCATGGTTAGCCAGAAAGTTGGTTGGAGGTTATATGCAGATTTGAAGTCATCTCTATCTAACTTTCTTATTTGAGACACCTTACTTTATTTTTTAGCTGTCAAGCACAACCCAAATTAATTATTTTTAATCAAGACTGAGTTCATGACTTTCAGTGTATGTAACAGGTAAGGTGAGATGCCTCTTGTGTTGGCTTCTAGCTAAAACATGGGCTGCAGAGATGTATCTCTGTGAGGAGCCATCCTCGGGGTTATGCTGTGCTCTGAGACTAGCGGCCTGTATGTAGAGTTTGAAGCCTGGCTAAAATTACCCCGCCCTTCGAGTGAGCCAAGATGGCGCCCATATCCTGCTTCCGTGTTAGCTGTAACCCCGCCTGAGATGATGTATGCCTAGTCACTCGTGACGCCAACCAATGAAAATGTATCC
>RJWM01007755.1:0-49983 GCA_004363535.1 Dasyprocta punctata | reverse complement strand
TGCGTGTGAGGCTTCTCGGGCAGGAGAAGCACATAGGAGCCGCTCGTAGCGGACGCGTGGGAGGCTTCTTGGAGCGTAACCCACCAGGGACGATTAAAGCTGTCTCACCTCGCCGCTAGTGTGTCGTGTGTCTTCCTGCCGGCCGGGACAGGCGCCCGACATATCTCTTACCAGTGAAGCATCAATCTACCACACTGCCTGCAGCATCATACAGCCTATCATAAGCTCAATAAATATTGTAAAATTAATGAGAAAATAAAACACGGATCAGCTATTGAAACCAGGTGGGGTTTAGTTTAAATTCCTCATCTGTATTTTTTTGTTTGTTTATTTGCTCTTTGTAAAGTTACTCAATCTTTCCATCTCAAATTTTCTTTTTTCTAAAATGATATTAGTAACTATTTCTCAGATTTAGTTTAAAGCTAGATTTTTCTAGCAGCACTTTGGTACCTCTGAAGTGTGTGGACTCTTATTATTATTTCAAGTTTGAAAAGTTTCATGGTACTGCCATATTTTTAAGAGATTCAGAGACACCAGCAACAATTTTGATTAGGAGGAGAGATTTTTTGGAAGAATTTACTATTCGTGGATGGCTTTGAAGAATGAAAGCTATTTTGTATAAAACAGTATTTGCTTCCAGTGTTACCTGTGTACTTATTATAGCCTTAAATATCTCTATAAGTACATATTTAAATTACAGGTATTTATGTCTCTATATTTATATAGGTCAATATCTAGATACCTGTATTTACATATGTATCAGTATATATAGCATATATACGTGTAGTTCTTATATATGTATGAACATATATGCATATAGATCCTTGCTTCTAGATATGAATATAGGTGAAGTTATAAATTAGATATGTCTATAGGTGTATTGCAATAGATAAACATATGTACATGTTAGAATATAATGGAAGACCCAAAAATGTCATCTAAAAATGGGTCAAGAACCAGGTCAACATCGTCAAAAGCTTTTCCTACATCCATTGAGATGATCATGTGATTTTTGTCTTTGGCTCTGTTGATACGGTGTATTACATTTATTGATTTGCATATATTGAACCATCCCTGCATTCCTGGGATGAATCCCACTTGATTATGCTGTATAATTTTCTTGATGATTTGCTGCATTCTGTATGCTAGAATCTTACTGAAGATTTTTTGCATCTATGTTTGCTAGGGAGATTGGCCTATAGTTCTGCTTTTAGGTTGGGTCTTTCTCTGGTTTTGGCATCTGGGTAATATTTGCCTCCTGAATTCTAAACCTTTTTCCAGTATAAAGACGCCAAGGAAAATCATATGAGTTCAAAGTACTTACTGGAATTTAATACTTCCTCTGTCACAGACATGTTAACACTGGAGTTAGCAATGTGTCTGACACTTAAAATTTGGGCACAAATTTCTTCATGCACTAGAATTACTAAGCATGTGCCTCAAAGCTAGATCTTTGCTATCTCTAATCTACTTATGACTTCAGATGATATTTGAAATTCAACTTGTGCTGGAAAAGGAATTTTTCTATAAAATATTCAGGCCTTAATCCTCTGGCCTTTCAGACTAAGCATTGAAAACTGGTTTAGTGGTCTAGTAAGCCTCTGCATACTAATGTAACAGTTGACCATTGGAAGGCACTGTGAGTCACCAACAAGAAGCTGGTATCTTGGAGTTCTCGAGTCTAGCCTTAGCTTAGTCACTTGCTGGGCAAACTTACCCTAGTGAGACAATATTCCTTGCTCATTTCTTCCTGGTTAAAATCAGAAATAAGGGCCAGGGATATAGTTCTGTGGCATAAGTACCTGCCTGGCAAATGCAAGATCATGAGTTTGATTCTTGGTACAAAAAAAAAAAAAATCAGCAATAAGTGAACCCCCCAAATCGAAAAATACATTTCTTTCCACATCACATTTGCATAAACAACTCTGTGGACATTCTACCTAAATATAAGAACAAATATACTGAAATTAAACTATACTCATGACACTTCCCAAGATTTTATTATGCCTCTTATGATAACTAAATTTTTAACAATCTAGTTGTAGCCATGTAGAATAAAAAAATAGTAAATTTAAAAAAGAAACACTTAGTGAAGCATATTCTTAGTTATTAATCTATAGCATTCTATTGAAATACAATTGTAAAATTATCAGTAGGGAGCAAGTGCCCTTTTTAGTGCATCCAAATTGTTCAGAGAGGCAATTTTAGTGCCAAATTCCTATTCTGTTTGCATTTAAACATTGACTCATCAAGTTTTCTTTACAATTTTAAATTGTTTTTTCTGGATCATCTCTCTCTCTCTCTCTCTCTCTCTCTTAAAAAGTTAATAATGATACTTAAAGAGATCATATATAAGCTCGATTGTAAAGTATTTCCATTGGCATTATCTTGAATATACATCAACTAGCTTAATTATTCTAAGCCTAGATTCTCTTCACCTGTAACAATACAATAATAATACCTGTCCTCCCCAAGTCAGAGCCTTATTGTGGGGCTAGAATTAGTTTGAAGTCTCGTTTTTGGTTTAGTTTACTTTCCTAGTCATCCTCACTTTGCAATTAGTCTAAACCTAACTTGTTCTCCTCTTTTTATGAGAATATTAATCAGTTTTATTTTTAGAACTGATTGCAATAGAGTGCTGAAAATGGTATCAGTGATCCTGATTGCAAAATAAAATTGCAAATTGTTTGCAGAGCTTATTTCAACAACAGACTTCTCTCTACTGTGCTAGGACTCATGCCTTCTACAACCCTCCACCCTTACTGTTGACATGGGAGAATACATAGTTCTTGTGACTGAGGTATTGATCCCACCCTTCCCACTGACTGGCAATGTAATCTTAAGCATGTCAACTATAGTTTTGTTGTGCCTAAATTTTCCTCACCTATTGTCTTGGTTACTTTTTACTCGTTGCTGAGACAAAACACCTGACACCCCAAATTAGGGAAGGAAAGGTTTATTTAGCTTACAGTTGTTGGAGGTTTCAGTTCACAATCAGCTGGCTCCAAGGCAGGGTGGCATGGCACAGGGACAACACTTCAAGGCAGCAGCACCACAAAAGCAGCCAGAGTAAAAGGGGGCAAGAGCAAGCCTCTTCTCCTCCTTTATATAGCACACAGGACACCCCCCCACCCAGGGTGGGTGTAGCATCCACAAACATCCTTGCCTTCCTTTGCACAGGATGAGGATGTTTACAAAGTAAGACCCCTGGCTCCCTGCTGGCTCTCTCAGTTAAACTTCTGATCTTCTCAAATTGTAACAATGACCAGGTAACTGCTCTATACCCCAGGATGTAGAGCTGCTAAGTTACTTAATTAAGCTGCTAGACTTTGCAAGTTGACACAATGTATAAACCATAGCACCTATAAACAATGAGATAATAAAAATATTTCCTATCCAGCCTAAATCATAGGCTTATTATGAAGATATAGAGAATTTCTGTTTGTGCAAATGCTTTGTAAATCACAAAGCGCTCTGGGAGATACTACTTTTAAAACTGCTTCAAAGTGAGGTGTTGTGGTATAAACCCAGTCCTAGTATTTGAATAGCTGAGGCAGGACTGTGAGTTTGAGGCTACCCTGGGCTGCCTGGTGAGTCTGAGTCCAGCTTGGATGCACAGAAACACTGTCTCCAAAAACATACAAGGAAAAAAAATTTCAAACTGCATTATTATTATCAAAAATAGTTCTAAGGAATATCACATAACTGTAAACTTATTGTAACCAATAAAGTCAGTGAAATAAATTTAATACTAAAGAGTTTAGGCTCTGATGTCAGAAGGAATTTAGTTCAAATCACAGTTCTGTCTTTTATTGCCTCTGATCTTAGACAAGTTAGAAAATTTACCCAAGTCTTTCAACTTCTTATATGTATAATTCAGATTATATCTGTTAGGTTTTTTGGCCCAGTTGAGAGTTGGGCTGGGGGTGGAGCGCTTGGTTGGTTGTGGAGTCTTGGGATTGGAGAGGGCTCTTCACAGGCTCTAAAAGGGAGCAGGACATGTATTTCTGGAACTACAGGAAGAGCCAGAAGTTACTTTTGGAGAGATATGCTGCAGTTTTCCAGGCCCAGTGCCAAGTTGGGCAGATGCCATGTTACAGATAGCTAAACCCCAGGCTTGCAGAACCCATCAATATCTACTTAATCTTATCAGTTAGGGTAGGCTGAGGTAGATTATGCTGCAGCAATAAAGGATTCAAAAATTGTTTGTTTTTTTCCGTTTCACTCATGTTTTGTTTTAGTCCTTCTCTCTCTGAGCACAAGAGAAAGTGAGAGTAGTTAATAGTGCCCTGCCTTGGCTTTGACTATTTATAATCCAGAGGCAAAGAAAGTCATATAGCTTCACCAAATTCAGAGGGACAAAAAAGTGTAATCTTATCATATGCCTTGGAGGAGATTTGGAAATAATTGAAAGAATATTCCTAATTAGTGTCACAAACCTGTCCTTGTAAAATTTGTATACATATATATTTAATGTCATGAAAGCCTGGTATATACATTGAAGATTCAATAATGTTTTGCAATATTGTACTTACTATTTTCTTGTGTTCTCAATACAGAAATAATTCTTACGTCTTCATAACTGAACTTGCAATATCTTGACTGATGAAACAGAAAACTGGATGAGCTTATAGCAGTTTAAATGTTTAGCTCAGTGTTGGTAAACCTTTTGGAGACTAGTACCCAAACTGTAACCCGAAACTACTTATCACAAAGTGCCAACACTGCAATTAAACCTGAATGCTGAGATTTTACTTTAGAGAATAAACAACTCATATATTGACATCTTTTCTCTTAAAAGAAAAACAAATAACACAAATGCCATAGGTTCACTACCACTGGTCTAAGTTGTTCTGTGATAGCATATAATATTTTTCTTTCCATTAAATACTTGATTTATTCCCTTAAGCAATAATTTAAAAAATAAATATTGTGGCTATGTGAACATATAATATCATATTGCAAAACATTTTGAGTTTCTGAGAAGTATATATATGACCCATATTGGACCTATTTATTGAGAATTACCCTGAAGTTGTCATTCCTGATGCTTCAAAACAGGGATAAGATTTGCAAATGCACCTTGAAATGACTTTGCAACTCCTTCCCTGGAAGCCTACTAACTGGTCTTCCATTCCTCATGGAGACTGTGAATCGGGTTGAATCTGAGATTTCTGTAATATCTAGGTGTCTAATCTAGATGACAGTTATAGGTGAGCAAGTCAAAGGGAGGAGTAATGGAAAAAAAAAAAAAAACTCCTCTTACAGAGTAGCCAACATGATGCACTTCTTAGATGGTTTGAATATTCCCTATTCCTTGGTCCTCCGGTAATCCATTTTTCTAAAACCTGATGTCAGGCTTTCAGGCTTTCTTCAATCATGTAAGAGCAAACATCTGAGCTCTGTGTTTTACCTGCCTGGTATAAATGTACAAATCATAACTATATTAATAAAAATAATAAAAAACTATACTGAAATAGGAACAGATCATATTTATTTGGTAGGTCTTCATTCCTTCGTCCATCCCTGTAGCCCTAGCACAGGCTTGAACATGTTTTTTTAGAAAACAATTTTGATGTTGTTAAATGTCAAACCAGGTAGTGGGTTGGTTGTATACTGAAAATCTAGGCAATCTGTTGAAATATGGTGGTCCCGAGACAGGTATCAAAAAGTAGATATTCTCAACCAGCTGAGAATTTGGAGTTAAAAAAAAACACAATATTTTATCCAGTCCCAAAAAGTATCTTCATATTTCCTAGCCTGCCTGCTCCATGACCAGATGTGTTTCACTGTGAGCCCATTTAGACACGTGCGCTGATTCTGAGACAGCAACGCTCAGTTGCTTTGGAAAGTACTATTTTGGGTATGTGAGCATAATTAGATATTCAGCTTTAGGCAGGTGTTACATCTCTGACGGCCTTTTCTTTTCTTTCTTTCTTGCTTTCTTTTTTTTTTTTTTAGCTTCCTCCTTACTTTCTTTCTGTTTTATTTGGTAAATGTATTTGTTGGAATAGAATTCTAGAATTCTGGCCCCAAAAGTCGCAGCATTTGTCAGTGGGAGAGGGTGTGGGAGGGAACAAATATATTTTTTGAGTCACTGCCTCTCTCAGCGCTCAGAGCAGAACTCCTACAGTAGGGATGGATACCTGTAAATATTTTTTCCTCAGGGGAAGCTCCAGTGCTTAATTTATGGATGTGCTCAGCCTGATTCTAGAAAATACTCAGTGATGAAAGATAAAGAATCAAGGAAAAAGATCAACTTCTCACAGTAACTGCTTGCTAATTAATCCCTGTGATTAACCGCCTGAGAGAATCATCTAAGAATAGCTGTGTTGGGCAGTATTTCTTTCTGTCTTCCCCCGCCCATTTGTTTTTGGTTATTCACAAACAGGAGAAAATAAAACATATTTGAAATTGAATATTTTGACAGCTTGAAGATAATTATCATGGCTGTAACTACTTTAGTGATTTTTGCTTTGGTGATCTGTACTTGGGAGAAGGCAGGCAGGCCTTTCTTTTTATATTCAACCTTGTTATCCTTTTCAAATTATGCAGTTTGGGATATCTCCAGATGTATGCATATGGCCACATGAAATATTGGGGATTTTTCATGAAACCCAAAACTCTGGAGGCAATATGATCAATTTTAGAGAGCATAATCCTTCTCACTATAAAATACCAAGCAAAACCAAAACTGTAAATTTACAATAAATGTTTTCACCACACAGATAAAATCTGACTTAGTCCATTTACTCTATCTGTAGTATATAATAATTCATTGCTTAGTCTTCAATTTTTTACAACTATGTTTTTATATAAGCATAAATTACATATGAAGCATTCAAAAATATATTGACTACCATTATGCACCAGGTTCTATATTCATAAACAAATGCAAACATCTCTATGCATGAGGTTGTATATTAATATATTTAACTTAGCTATTAATAAATGTCCTGCTGAAAATAGCCAGAATCTACTTTATTGTAATAACTATATGATGACCCATAATTTTACTACCCAGCAGTCTCTGATAGCATTTAATTTTAGGTGACACTTGATGTTTTTCTTACATGTCTATGTATAGAAAACTTGCAAATATGGAATCAATGCAATTTGGAAATGTAGTGTGCTTTAAAAATCATGAGATTTTTCAGTTTTATTTATTATTGCTATGTAGATGTTTACTTTTAGTGATCTATATATTTCATTGTAAAGGGGCTACATTGTTTAATTTTCCAAAAATCTTCACCCTTCTCTATTAATTTCTTATAGGCTCATTACAGTACAGTAGATATTTCATACAAGCTTAGATATTTTCCAACTACACATGATCTACTGCAAACATCGCCTATTCCTAGAATTCATTATTGGTCTATATTCAATGAGAGAACTATGATGAGTCTTTTTTTTTTTTTTTCTTGGCGGCACTGGGGATTGAACTCACAGCCTTGCGCTTGCCAGGGCAGGCGCTTAAGCCACTAAGCCAAACTCCCCAGCCCTGGTTTTTTGAGGCAGGGTCGCACTATGTAGCTCAGGCCGGCCTTGTGCTCGCGTTGTAACCCAAGCCAGCCTCGAACTCACAACGCTCCACCTGCCTCAGCCTCCCGAGTGCTGGGATTAAAGGCGTGCGCCACCACGCCCGGCTATGATGAGTCTTGAATCTATCTAATCTTTCAGGGAGGTCCAGGTTACCCATCCCCTGCCCTTCCCCCACTCCCATGGTCTATTAAATTGAAGAAAAGAGGCACAAATCAGCTTACCTTCATCCTTTCATTCAACAAATTTACTTACACGTAGCTTCTGTATTAGGCATTCAGGATGGGGGGGTGGTAAATAAGACATGGTAGTCTGCTAACACATTTTATATTCTGAGTACTTCAAATTTCCCCTAGATATGAGTGTAACTCAACCTGATTTTAGTAATTCTCGAGAATCATGTGTGATATTCCAGGTTGTGAGATCACAAAGGTAGGATTGAGAGTTCAGATCTCGCTTTTAATAAGGAAGAAGCGCGTGTCTAGTCCATTTCTGCATATTGCCCAGTTTCTAGCCCAGGAATGTTGCAGTGGATGCTGATGAGATTGCAGGCAAGGATATCTAAATCCTGAATCTGGATATACAATAACATAGATCCTTCCAGCGATAAGTCTATCATATTTAGCCAGGCCCAGTCCACCCGGATTTTTTTTTTTTTTTTTTTTTTTTTTGTACCAGGGATTGAACTCACAACTTCACGCCTGCCAGGCAGGTGCTAACACCAGTGAGCTAAATCCCCGTCCCTATTTTTTGAGACAGGGTCTCACTGTGCAGTTCAGGCTGGCCTTGAACGCACTTGGTAGCCCAGGCTGATCTCGAACTCATAGCGATCCTCCTGCCTCAGCCTCCCGAGTTCTGGGTTTAAAGTCGTGTGCCACTATGCCTGGCTCACCAGGAATATTTAGACATTATCATTTGTTCAAAGTAAATTAGGACACCAGTCAGCATTTTTCAGCACCTGAAACATAACAAGTATTTAGTCAATGTTTGCTAAATAAATTAATTCCTCAAAATCACCTGTTCTTATAGTGCTTAATACACATCCAGGATACAAAGTTGGAAGAAAAGGATTTATTTTATCAATTTAAATCTTACTTAATATATACTAGTTGCATCATAGATATGCAGATAGTGGAGGTATATTAGAAAAGTGAAAATAAGCTAAGGAACATTTTTTGATTTTGCCTTCTGTGGGTGATACTTGATCATTCACTGAGATAATAATCAGTGTGCTTTGAGTTGAGGACAGAATAGGCACAGTACAGAATGACGCCCAATGACATTTTTCTATAGATACAATCAATTTTATCAAACACCTACTATGTCCTGGGCATGTTCTGTATTGTGAAAATGCTTTTCAGTGTCTACCCAGTCAGGTTGCTGTACAGTTAGTTTAAACAGATCTTAGTTCAGAACAAGGATAAATCAAGGATAGTATCCAAAAGATCTTTTGCAAAAAGTTAAACATTTTCAAATCACCTCTCTGTTTGCAACCTTGTTTCAGAAAACAGTAGTATTCATAGATTTTAAGAAAGATGTCCAGGTACTCTAGCTCATTGCTGTGCTGATACTTATGGTTCTGTTTTTCCAAAATGGGTCATTGGAGTGTAAATGTAGACAGGAGAGACTCACTTCACCTACTTAAATCTTAACTAATGCATACTGATGACATTCCACATATGGTCACAGGGGAGGGGAATTTAAAAAAAATAGCAAGAAATACTGTACTTTTGCCTTCTAAAGCTGATTCTTCTAATTATACATGTTTTATTTTTGGAAAGAAGAGTATAAGTAAGGTGAAATTCCTGCAGCATTTTTTTTTCTCCTCAACTGTGTACAATATATTTCTCTAGCTGTGTGTCAGTTGCCTAGGAAACCTTACTAGACTAACATTTGATTGGCTGTCATTTGGGACTTATCATTAGAGTTTTGAGCACAGTGCATGAGTGTCATCACCCTAGTAAGTTGTTCCAAAGACAAAGCAACGCTCTCTGAGCTTACTTGCAAGCAGATGCAAACTGAATTGAGTTTAAGGTGCCATCATGCTACAGTAAGTTCTGCATGCAGAATTTTGAAGACTTTCCTACAGAACATTGTACAAAAAGATTTTATCAGTACTGCATACTTGATCTCTTGCCATATACTCAAATTTATTTTCTGTCCTGGTCTCAGATTTGTAATTTAAGGTCCATATTTGAGATCATTAGTTATGATTTTTTTGCAGGGGATTAAAACCTTTTATGAAGATAGAATACTTCATTTGCTTGTGTTTAGTGGTTAAATAATCCATGATACAATTTCCAGAGCACATTCTTTACATGAGGTATTTAGTAATAAGTTTAGTGTATGTGATGAATTACAAATTATGGAGTGTTTCTGTATAAAATACCTCAGGTAGTTTTTTAGGTAGTTTGTTAGCCAGCTATGACAAATCTAATTATCTCACTTAGAAGATAAGATATTAAAAACCCAGCTAGATTAGGCTGTTTGCATATGATCACACAGTTGAAAAGTAGCAAACCTGGAACTCACATCTGCTTCAGCTGATTAAATTCATGCTTTCCATAAGAAATTCTAATTTCTATACCCCAAAAAATAGCATATCTTGGTTGCTTCTAGCTTCAAAATATATACAACAAACCATATTTCTTTTAATCGCCGTTGTATCATTTATTTCAAGCCACCATCATTTAGTCTTTTAACTTCTATAGTAGCTTACTAACTTGTCTCCTGAATAGTGCTCTTGCTTTCTAAAATTTATTCTCCCTACAAATCTAAGTAATTTTTAAAATTTTTTATAGGCATTTTTCAAGTCAAATGTGCATACCATGAAAAGCATAAATTATAAAATTATAATTCAATGAACTTTAATAAATATACACTTCAACTGTTACCAGAATCAATACATAAGACCATTTTCCACACTCCAGTTACTTTTGTTGGGCCCTTTTCCAATCCCCACCATTCAGAAACAACCTCTGTTTTTATTTCCTTCACTTGAATTTGCTTTGCTTCTTCTTGATTTTATGTAAGTGAACTCATGCAGGATACATTCTTTGGACTCTGGCTTCTTGCCTCAAAAAAATGTTTTTGAAATTCACCCATATGGCTGCATACATCAGAAGTTCATTTCTTTTAGTGTGATGCAGTATTCCACCATAAGCAAAGACCTAAATTTGCTTATCCATTTCACTTTTGGTAGCTCTTTTACTTATTTCCTATTTTTTGGTTGTAGTGGCACAGTTAATATGAGTTTTATTTTTAAAAACGTGTTAGATTTACAGAAGAGTTGTGAGTATGGCAAAAAGGATTAACAAGCTTCTTATTCCGTTTCCTCTATTATTAAATGTCTTATGCTATTATGTAATGTTAGTATACTTGTCATAGCTAATAAACCATTGTTTATAGCTAATCATTATTAATGAAAATCATATACTTCTTTAAATTTCACATAGTGTCCATTTTCTATTCTGGGATCTTATCTAGGATGCCTTTTTATAAATGACATGTAGGCCTGAAATATTTCTTGTTTTTGATACCTCTGAGAGTTTTGAGGAATTTTGGAAAGGACTTTTGTAGACTAAATCTGGATTTGTGCTTTTGTTTCTTCTTCTTGTGATTAAACTGCAGTTATTGGCTTTCAGGAAAAAGGCTGTAGGTGCAAGGAATCGCTGTCATCACATCACAGCAAAGGTTCATGTTGTCATCATGACAACACTGAGATGTAAACCATGAATGATTAGCTGGCTGAAGTTGTGTTTTGTCAGGTGTGTCCTTTATCAGGGTACACTTTTCCTCCTTTTCTTACAGTGTATTTTGGAAGGAAGTCACTGTGACCAGCCAGCATAGGAGCCCCCAATCCCTGGAAGGAACAGTATCTATATAAGTGATTTGGAATTTATCTTCAGAGGAAATTTGCATTTTCTTATTATTATTAACTTAATCATTTATTTATGTAAGTGTGGATTCATTTATATTTATCTTTGGTTATAATCCAAAAATAAGTTTTTCATCTTGCCTCTCAAATCATTCCAACTTTGGCCATTGGAAGTCCTTTTAGGTGGTTTTTGTGACCTGTGTCATGCTTTATAGTTATGTGGGACATTTTTATTACATTTTGCTTTGTTTTGAGCACTTCCTTACTTTCTGGTACAATGTACTTTGAGATTGTGTGGTATCTACCTTGCCCCAACCCTGGATCAGGCTTTTACTTAAAAGGTCTGTATTCTTTCACTGGAGAATAACATCAGAAGCTGAGAATTTCGGTAAGCAATTCTGAGTGTTTGGCTGAGTGAAATTTTTTAATTTTAATGAAATCCAACCCATCATCCTTTTTTTTTCTTCTATCATAAATAATGCATTTAGAATTGTACCTGAAATGTTATCACCTTATCCAGGGTCACATAGATTTTTCTCCTGTGTTTCCTTATGGTTTTACAGTTTTTCATTTTATATTTATTTCTTTAGTCCACATTAAATTAATTTATGTATAGTTTTAGAATCTATGATTAAGACATAACTTCTGCAGGGATGTCCAATTATTTCAGCACAGTTTTTGGAAAGGTCATCCATTCTACATTGAGTTGCCTTCCTACTTTCAAAAACATACGGTGGCTAAGTTTGTGTAAGTCTGTTTCTGAGCTCTGTATTGTACTATATTGATCTGTATCTATTGTTTTACCAATTCTAAAGTGTTATAATTGCTGTAGCTTTATTGTAAGTCTTAAAGAAAATAGAGTTGCGTTAGTCCTACATTTTTGCTTTACTTCTTCTGTACTGTGTTGTTCATTCCATGTCATTTACATTTGAATATAAATTTTAGAATCACTTTATATCTACAGAATGGCTTCAAGAATTTTAACTGGGATAACACTGAATATATTGATCACTTTGGAAAAAATTGGTATTTTAAAAATACTGAGTTTTCTAATCTATGAACCCAGGATATCTCTCAATGTATTAAGATCCTTGATTAGTTGTCAGTGTTTTTTTTTTTTTTCTGTTTTCTGTTTATAAATCTTCCGCATATTTTCTTAGATGTATGCATAACTACTTTTATTGCTAACTTAAATATTATTTTTGAATTTTATATTTCAGTTTTGTATCGGTGGTATACACAGTACATTTGAAAATGTAACCAATGTCAAGTTTAATCACTACACCCAAAATTTAAACTCCTTACTCTGGCCTAAAAATTTCTGCCAGTCTCTCTAAACTAATATTCCATCAAGTTGACTACAGATTCTTTTCATGTTTTTATTAGTATGTATTTGTGTTACATAAAGATTACATTCATTGTGAGTCATTAGTACATGTATATGACACATATTTATTCTTTTTATGTCTGCTTCCACCACTCCATTTGTTAGTCCCTTTCCCGTTTGTAAAAAGATCTATCTCCCTGTTTCCTATCACCTATTATTTTGCTCTTTAACTTATTTATACTTTGGTTGTCTCTTATAAGCAAAATTATTCAGTATTTAACCTTGTGTGTCTGATTTGTTTCACTTAACATTACTGTTCTAGGTTCATTCATATTCCTACAAATGATTCAAAATTTATCTTTCTCTGTAGCAAAGTTTACTCAATTGTGTATAAGTGCACGTATTCTTTGTCCATTCATTTGCTAATGATTCCTGAAGTCCAAACTCATGGTCTTTTTCATTTCTTGACCTATTTCAAAATTGTTTATACCTCAGGGTCTTTGTAATTGTTTGCCATTTTGTCTGTATTTCTCTCTTCATAAGTCATTTTGTCTCTGGTTTTGGCTCCTTTTGTTCTTTAGGTCTCAATTCAGATTTCAAATGTCAGAGTGGCCTTCCCTCTATTCATTACACTCAACATGGATTCAACTTTTCTTTCTTCATTTTGCATTTACACTCATTTTGTGGTCTTCATTGTATTTCTCACTGATTGGCATTATTGCATTTACTCTTTAACCTTATTTATAATTAATCTTTACCCAAATAAAATATAAATTAGATGACAATAGGGACTCTTCCTTTTTCATTTGCTTTTATGTTCTTAGTGCTTATCACCACATCTAGAATATAGTAGAAACTTACTTAATTATCTCTAAATGAATGAATGTATCTACTTTGCAGATCAAAGATGCTCTGAGGCCCAGTATCTCAACTTCAGTGAAATCTTTCATGAGTCTCTAAATTGCAAATGATTATTTTCTTGTTTGAATATCTCCCAAAGTTTATTCTTTCATATGTGAATGATTACTCTGCTCCTTGTTGACATATATCTTTTCTCTTTTACTACACTATAGATTTACTGAGAACAGAGGTTATAATTTATTGATCTACTGCTATTTGTATTTTCCATTCCTCCTGGGGAAAAATCTTACATTTCATATATTTACTCACTGAATTAAAAGGAGTTAATAGATAGGCTTGTAATCAAAGACTAGATCTGATTCAAACAAATTTCACCAATTAATTGCATACTCTTATTTATCCGGTCTGTGAAAGTATGGAATTGAAAACATTGATTGATAATTTCTTTAATTTTTATTTTAAAGAGAATAAAGCAAAGCAAATCAGAACAAAACAGTGCAAGCAGCACAGGACTTCAAAACAAGACAACAGGAAATCAACAGTGGCTACCATAATGTCTCTTTGAAATAGTTGTCCCTATCTTCACATACAATAAAATCAAACAGAATAAAATAGTATAAAACCAATCAAAACAAAAGAATGAAAGCATTACAGGACTTCAAAACAAGATGATAGGAAATCAACAATGGCTACTATAATGTCTTATTTTCTTCAAAATAGCTGTTCATAACATCACACAAAACAATGAAACCAATCGAACAAAATAATGAAAGCATTATAGGACTTCAAAACAAGATAATAGGAAACCAACAATGGTTACCATAATACAACCTGTTATCTTCAAAATAGCTGCCCATACCATCAGACACAGTAAAATCTAATGAAAAGACAGAACAAAACCAAACCTAACAAAATTATGAAAACGATACAGGAGTTCAAGACAAGACACTAAGAAATTAACAGTGGTTACCACCTTCTCCTCCTTGGTGTTTCCTCCAGATCACTTTCATAATATCTATTGTGTTTTTTGGATCCTACTAACTCCTTCTGTTTTTTTATGCTAGGGTTCACCCATATGAGTTCAAGTGGTTTCACCCATGTGCATGTTCTCCAGTTGCATCCATTTATATACAAGAGCCTCAAGATTATCCTACTTTATAGCTGAGTAGGTTTCCATTGTATGAAAATACCATATCTTATCCATTCTACAGTTGATTGGCAAGTTACCTTTGCTTTTTTCTGGGCTCCTGTCACATGGAACAATTGTTTTCTCTCCTCTGATTTTCAGTCTATGAATTTCCTTTTGAGTTAAATGTGTTTCTTGTATACAGTATATTGAATGATCTTGTTTCTTGATTCACTCTCCATGTGTTTCTTTTTATTGGTGAATTGAGACCATCTACTTTAATGGTTGCAACTGGCATACATTGGTTGATCTCTGCCATGCTATCCTCCTGCTGTTGGCCCTCCACTTTTCCCCTTCATTCAGTTGCATGTCCTGTTTGGTAATCCTCCTGTGTTGCTGTTTCTGGAACTATGGTCATCTGTATCTCTCTCTAGAATATCCTTCAGCATGCTCTGTAGGGTTGGTTTAGTGGTCATGAATTCCTTCAGTTGTTCTTTATCATGGAAGTATCTTATTTATCCATCAATTTTGAAAGATAGTTTTGCAGGGCACATCAATATGGGTTGGAAGCTGTTTTCTTTCAGGATTTGAAACACTTCACCCCAAATTCTTCTTGAGTTGATGGTTTGTGTTGACAAGTCTGCCATGATTCTGACTGGTTTTCTTTTCTAGGTGATTTGTTTCTTTTCCCTAACAGCTTTTAATATTCTGTTCTTATGCTAAATTTCTGAGACTTTGATTATTATGTGTCTGGGTATAGATTCACTTTGGTTATGGCTGGTTGGAGTTCTATCTGCCTTGCTTCTCTGGATGCCAGATCCTTTTCCCATGTTTGGGAAGTTTTCTGCTGTTACTTCTGTAAATAGCATTTTTATTTCATTTGTGTTGTCCCCTGCTCCTTCAATGATACCTATCACTCTTAAACTACTATTATTTTTTTTTTGCATCATCTTGCAGCCACTGAATTGTTATTTCCTGGTTCCTTGTTATTTCTAAGAGATCTTTCCTTTCACAGTTGCTAGCTGTGATCCTGTCTTCAAGATCTGAAAGTCTATCTTTAGTCTCTTTCAAGCTGTTTTGCCAACTTTCAGTTGGCTTTTTAATTTCCTGGATATCTCTTTGAATCTGTTACATGCAATGTAATTCCTTTCTATATTGTTCTTTCAAGGTTTCCATCATTTTCCTATGCTTCTCTTTTTTGTCTACGTCTTCTTTAGATATGCTGAGCAATTCTTTCACCATGTTTGTGTTTTGTTCTTTTACCTGAGACTTTATTTCTGACCTGATTACTTTTACAGTCTTGTGAAGTTGTTTCTTTACTTCAGTTGCCATTCTCTTGGAGATTTCAGGTATGTGACTTCCATTGTCTTCCATAACTATATCTCCCAGACTTGTTCTGTGTGGGTTGGAGGTCTGAGATTGCCTTTTGCTCCTTCATATTAACATTCTCCTGGGTTCCTCCCAACAAGCTGATTGTGGGATCCCAGGCACTTTCCACGTTGGCTGCCTCTCTGATTTGTAGTGGAATGGGACAGGCACCTGGGTTTCTCTGACCACAGGCTCTCAGGGAGATAGCAGGGCATGCGGTAGACTTCTCCACACCCCTGCAGCTACACTGGGGCTTCCCTGATGGCCAGGGGTGCGTGGTGATGGGGATGCTTCTCTCAACCTGCATGTCTACACCAGGAGTCCCCCGATGGTGGTAGGCACACAGAGGTGTGTTTGCCTGGTTCTCCCAGTGGGCGATGGCTGCCCAAAGGAAGCCAGGTCTCCAGTCGTGGCCTGCATGTGCACAGGGATTACTGGCTGGGTGTCCCTGCTCATGCTGGCTGCCCCTGAGAAACAAGCCTTCTGATGGCAGGGGCCAGCAGACAGAGGCAGATCTGCCTGATTCTATCTGCCGGCACTGGCTGCCTGTGGGAAACAAGCTTTCTGATAATTATTAAACTTTTTAAAAAGGAGCTGTAGCAGATCCTGTGAGTGCTCCACCCATATGTCCTTGATCCTTTTATCAATGCCACGAGCATGAGATTTCCAATAACCAGAATCTGCCTCTCCTCTTGGAGGGCTGTCCTCAGGCTTCCTGAGAGAGATCTGTCTGAAAATGGAGAGAAAGAGAATTGTACACCACCTTCCTCTAGTGAAACTATGATCCCATACTGAACAGTCTAAGAGTACAAGTGTTCTAGCTTCTCAAGTCGTTGATCTTCATAGCTATGCATGAGGTTTATGCAGCTATCAGACCTCTCCTGAAAGACATGGTTTGTTATCTACCTTGGGCCCCTTCCCTTCCCAATCTTATTGTGTAATCAACAGTTTGCTTTTCCTAGAAACACTTCTTAAAACATCACATGAGTTGGATTCTCATCTCAGAACCACTTCTATGGAACCTAACTTGATACTTGGAACAGTGAGTGAGAGAGTACTTTGAGAATCTGCTGAAAACCATAGGTTCTTTTCAAGAAAAAAAAAGTGTTATTTATATGAAGATATTTGTAAAATCAATGGATTTTAATTTAAGAATCTCTAAGGTAACTTCTTATTCACAAGTCCATTCATTCAATTCCTCAAAAACAAGTTCAATAAGTATGTACAATATGCCTGGACTCACTCTAATTCCTGATGGTATTGTTAGTAAATAAATCCAACTCATCTTTTGCATGTACAGAGCTCACCTTTAGGAGAAAGGAGATATTAACAAAGCTAATAAAATAGAGCAAGTAATGCTTGGTGTCATACATCTAATTAAAATAGAAATTTGACAGTGATTACCTCAGGTATTGCCTCATGTTTCTTAGAGTATTCAACATTTAAAGTAAGATTTGAAAGACCAACAGGGCACTGAAACATAGACATAAGAATCAGCAGTGTAGGCAGAAAGAAAAACCAGTGCAAAATCTCTGGTTAGGAACAGGCTCGATAGGTATGAGAGCAAAACGTCCAGCTATCTACCATGGCATCCAAAGTAAAGAGTTGTATTTGATGATGTTGAAAAACTGTCGAAGCACCTGATCACAGAAAATAAGTCCAAACACAGAGCTTGAGTTTTATTGTAAGTAAGATGGACATAATGGTGATCACTACCAGTCTTCCTCTGGAACATTCTATTGTTAAATGTCATAACACGGGAGTTAGACTAAATTTAGTTTAATTGGTACCATTAATACTACCATCCCTTCTTCTTTCATCCCATCCTTTCACTAGTCCCTTGTTCCTTTTCCTAAAATATTCTCCTATAGGAGAAAAGGGTAAATGGCATGACAAGTAATTGAATAAACTACAATGTCATTTTGGAATCACCCTTACTCCATGATGAGAATTTCTGTAAATATTTGCACTGATAAAATGAAGCATGCTGACATTTAAGTATGTTTCAGGCACAGTTTCTTTGTAAAGAATATCACATGGAAGTGATAAAGCCTTGCAGCTCACAGAGTATATGTTACTGCTGTCTTCACTTTTGTTTTATTTGGTGTGGGTGGAGATTTGTAAGCAGGGCCATTGTTAGTATTGATTTCTCAGGGGTTTCATTTCAGAGAAATAGCTAGAGATTCTTATTTTTTGCAGTCACTTTAAAATTCAGCAGAATGTTGTCTAAAAAAGCATAATTTATAATATAAGAATCTCAAGTTTAAGGGAAAAAAGCCATATGGCTTCTGAATATTTTTTCAACTCTTTCATTGGCACTATCATGGTTATTCTACAACTCATGCCCCTAACAGGAAAAGAGTCTTTCTGACAAAACATGCTTGATAAGACAGCTGGAGTTTCTTGGAGAATGTTGACCACAGTAATTACTATATTTCTGACAGCTGCTATAAAGTTTCTATTGCTAGGATGGAGCTTAACTCCTTGCTAACTGAGTTTTAGGAAATTGATTCCTTGTTATATTTTGGTAACACACATCAGGATTATTACTTGGAAAAAGAACCTATGAACTATTTCACTGGAGAAGGACAATAATATTCTGTACCTTGATGTCTAGGTCCAAAAGCTTAGAGGAAATATTTATATAACAGATGAAAAAAAAATGACTCTCATTGCTTCTCTGCTTGTCCCCACTCTGGTTTCCATAGTTGCGTGTGCCTTAACATTCAGCCTACTTGATAAGCAGCAAAACATAAGCTGCATTTGGATATGATTCAGCTTGAAGCTCACTTGTTTCAGTTTAAGAGTAGTATAACACTTCATGAAATATGGAGGCAATGCAGATTAAAATACAGTACTCTCTTTAATCCTAGATTGCCAAGATTATATTGAAAATATTTTTGTCTCCTACCCATCTCCTAAATTATCAAAGTCATAGTTTTGCAAGAGCCAGCTGCCAAATATTTACTGAGAGTCTGCTATTTCTGGGATGCTAGACTAATGACTAATGGGTTACTGAGAAATACAAATTGTGATCTCTACTTTCAGAGTTTACGTTACAGGTTTAACAGTGTGACACATGAAAAGTAAATATTAGCAGAAAGTAATAAGGGTACCAGCACCATGATGACCAAAAGTACCTGGTTGCTGCACAGAATTCCAAATAATATTCCAATCAACGTTATGAAGAGCATTGCTGTAGGAATTTTGAGACTGTCAAACTGTGAAACACTGAGTTTGCATTGAAATAAGGAAGAAGTAGCTTCCCTCCTTTTGTGCCCAAGATTCTTTATGTGCCAAGCTTAGGAGAGGTACTTGCCTCTCTGGTGTGTTGGCAGCCCTCCTCTTAGGGTTCTTATGTCCTTGATAAAGCACACAGACGTCCACTAACTGGTATGTCCTCTTCAGACATTTGACCCCATCCCATGAAGGAATTCTCCTCACTGATGAATGCTTTTCAAGATGACTGGATTTCCTTCACCCCAGGAAATCCAACACAGCACAACTTTTACAGGAAAATGAAAAACAAACAGGCATGCGTCTTGTGATCCTCTTTTCTTGTGAATTAAAAACACAAAGCTTCCTTGACTCAAGGGGGAACACAAGATCATGCTATCTTTGTCACATGAATAGGGAAAGGAGACATAGCACGAAGGGAAGAAATTGCTTGGTCATGCTAAAACAAGTAGGAATGAAATGAAGAAAAAGAAGATAAGAGTATTCTAGCACCTGAGTGTACCATTAATCTATGGGTAGAGCTTTGTTACCCCGGTGGACTTCTAGTACTAGCTCTAGCTGGGACACCTGGGAGTCTGTTAGAAATGTAGAAACTCATTGCATTAGCATCCCTGATAAGTGAGTACAAATATGTTATTTTCATAAGATTTCCAGGTTATTAGAATACATATGAAACTTTGAGAACCACTGTTATGAAAGACAAAAAGCACCATGTTCAAGGTACCACAGATAGATTGTTTGATCAAAGCACAGTTTTTGCAAGAGGAGAATGTTGACATGTTTGTAAATGATGGCTACTCCAGAGAGGAGACTTGAAAGCTGTTTTCAAGGGGTTAGAAGTGTTCCTGTAGTTGTGGAGAGCCACTGAAGTTTTTGCACTGGAGAAGAGCATAACCAAAGGGCTGACTTAGGAAGATTTATCTAGCAACAGTGGGGGAAAAGGATTTATCAGCACACTTATTCAATGTTAAATATTTGAGTCTATCTGAAGTTTTCAAAATTTCACAAACATTTTCAGGCTGCTGTCATACATTTGAAAGTCATACAAGTGAATGTATAGCATTTTATGTTGCAGATATGTCTGTTAATGATGTGAAAGAGGAATTTTAGCTCTTGGTGTAACAGGGTTCTGAAAAACACGAGTGGGAACAGGAATCCTGGGATGAAATATGTTGAATGTTCATAGCCCATTAGAGGCTCTCACCAAATAGAAAATGTAGAGCCACTGAGGCCCTTTGAGCACATTATAGGATGCTTTCAGACGCCTTAACACCACAGTGCATACCTTATTTCACCTGACCTTTGGTGATTTTGCCAGTTTCTTAAATTCTTACCTAAGGTAGGTCAGGATGCAGAGTGGAGTAGAAAATTGTCATCCTCCTCATACCACCTCTAGTTCAGTGATCTGCACTGCCATGGCACATTAAGATCACCTGCAAAGCTAGACAGCCATCCCTGGACCCAATAAGTGATTATTTCTAGTACAGACATTCCTTGTTACTAGACAAGTAAATGATTTGGTCACTAAATGAGAAATTGTATACAGCATATATATTACAATATTCAGATTGCAGAAATAATAAAAAGAAATTCCAGCTTGATGACTTTGCTTTTACTAGTATAACCCTCACATGCAGTACTGTAATGTATAACATAACATAAAACTACAGTACTGTACTGTAAAGTAAAATCAACAAAAATTACAGTACTATATAAACAAGGTGTACTATACCAAAAAAAGACATCAAGGTTCTATAAATAAGATGGACAGAACTACCCCCCCCCAAAATAAAAGACAGGTCATGAGTCCTAGCAGTGGATAATAAAACCAAACAGTGTGTCTCCATCATAAGTCTAAGCAGTTGTTAGATAAGTCATTAAATGAGGAATACTTATAGTTGCAACTATCAGATAAAAGTCAAGTAAATACCCCCCCAAACTGAAAATCACATAAAAGAAGATATCCTTTTCTCTTCTTATGTAGTAAAATATAATGGTTACTATTTTTAAAATCTGAATCATCTGCCAAACACTCGGATCAGTATTTCTTGTGGATTGCCTATTAAGCCACAGGACTTCTCCCACCTCTGCAGATAAACTGTATGTTGGGTGAAATTTTTGCCAATATATTCAGTTTACAAAATAATGATCTAAAGCTACACAAAGTAACACATTTTTTCACACTTCATATAACAAGTAGTCTAGCCAGGAGTCAACTATAAGTGAGACTTAGAGCCCAGCTCTTGATCTGAATAAAAAATTTTACAAATAATTAAATACCCATCCTTCCTAGCATACTGAATGTGATTGAATATGAAGTATTTTTAATTATAGAAAAATAATGTGCTCTGAGATTGAATTTCTATATGCCCACATGGGTTTTGGCATGATTGATCATTTCTAGATGCCATCAGCCTTATATATTATAAATATTAAATAACTGATTTTTAAACAGTAAACAAAGTTATTTCATGAGGACTTTGTGGAAGAGTACAGAGCCATCTCTATTAGTCACCTCAGTCCATTCTATTTTTTCCCACCTCAGAATGGAAGGGAAATTTCATACTTGATATTCTTCTCATTACATTCAACTTTCCAACTCCCTTGCTGTTCTTCTACTTGAACACCATCACCACTATTCTATGCCTTGTGGATCATTCAACTTTCTGTTGCTTTGACAAAATACCTGAGAAAAATCAAGTTGAAGAATGCAACATTTATCTTGGCTTATATTTTCAGACTGGGATCACTTGGCTATGAGGGAGAAGGAAGACAGAAAGACAGAGGACAAAGGAGGTAAAAGAAGAGAAGGAAGGAAGGAAGGAAGGAAGGAAGGAAGGAAGGAAGGAAGGAAGGAAGAAAGGATGGCAAGGAAAGAGGAAGACAGAGTCCCAACATGCCTTTCAAGGGGGTGACATCACTGACCTACCTTCTCCAACTAGACTTAACCTCTTAAAGTTTTCACTGCTTCCCAGTAGTGCCATGAGCTGGGGACCAATACTTTAACACATGTGCCTTTGGGAGACATTCCAGATTAAAACTGTTTACCTGGATCACAGTCTCAGATTTTAACTGAAATGTGATTAATTTATTGATGTAGCATACCCTGACCTCTCAGCATACTCCTGAGTAATTTTCTCTCACCATTTCCCCTTTTAAAAAAGTTTTTCATAATTTATTGTATATTAATTTGCAACTTGATTTATTCAATAACTGATTCCCCACTAATTGTACCTTCCCTGAACAAAGAAAGTATCTGTCTCACCAAATGTATAGATATGATTTCTTAAAGTTTACCTCTTAATGGGTAAAGACAGACAATAAACAAGTTTTAAAAATACAGTGCAGATAAGCAGACACTGAATGACACTAATGGAAGTGAATGAGGCTGCCTGGTGTCAGGAGTTGGCCGCTCTGGGCAGGTGGTCTGTGGTGTGAAAAGTGTAGCAGATGTGGAGAGAAAGAGAGAGTGAATGAGTGAACAGAGGCATTAGAAGTCATTCTGGACCTTGACAAAGAGTTCTTGAAAGGCCAGGGAGTGAAAGTATTTGCTTATATGCCTCCTGCACCTGCTAAGGTTGTGCAAGATGACAGCATAAGTAAAATTACCATTGCGGGAGAAATAAACCTGAATTTAAGACAGGAGGTAAAGAAACATGAATCCGATTGAAAATATACAAGTACCATTTGTAGAAAGTTCTCAGAATAGTGCTTCAGATTTGGGCAATGAAATCAGATGACATACTTACCAGTTTTTCTTCAAATGGGTTTACAGACTGTCAGTTGAAGGTCATCACCAACTCTAATGCCTCTGGGGTTTATTTCTTCATTTTTGACTTTTCCTATTGATCAAATCAAGTTCTCATACTCTAAATGTGATATTCTTCATGAAAAATCCTCCTAACATTTAATATTAGAGGGCATGATGTATATTTTTAAACAGACTGTTTTTAATTACTAAGAGCTATTAGAGATTTTTCTCTTACTTATTTTCCTTATCTTTTTTTATTGTCTGAGGCAGATTTAGTGGTTTGCATATCTGCAATTAAAGACATGTAACACTGAAATGTAACTGAAGGATAATATATGCTTCTTTCAAAGTGAGTAAATATTATACAAGTAATAAATGGAAGTTTTTATTCAAAATTGTAGTATTCCCTTCCCTTGCTTCCTTTTGATCAATTTGTCACAAAAAATGGAACTTGAACTTTCTAAATTATCAGTACTTTTCCTTTATGAGCTTATGCTACCATCACCCTATAATGTATTATTATTTTTGTTCGCAGTGAAGTGTCATCAAACTTCCCAGTGCCACCCATTTCCATATTCTTCCTGGCTATCTGTGGATTTGTCGATAAAATAATTACCCTCTCAAGTCTCTGTTGCTTCTGTTTGTGAAAAGTGATGAGAGTAATGAGTAATTGCTATACAGAGTAGGCAAGACAGAGTAGGTACTTGGTAAGTGCAGATACCCTTTCGTAGGTTCCAAAAAACTCTGCTTCAGAATCATTTTCCCTTACATCTTATGTGCTGATGAAAATTGCTGGAGGAAATAGATCTTTCATCCCTGCTATCTAGACCAGGTGCTTTCTTGGGTGTCAGTTATCTGTTCCTTATCCCCTAGGTTTTATCAAACTTCTTGCTAGGTTAAGTAATTATTTCCGTAACTGCCAGAATGACTGATATCATCAGCCTGTATTTTAGCTGTATAATCATCATCATTATCTGGTTCCCACATGGCAATAAATATTTTCTTGACTATTATTAACATGTAAGGATTTCTATATCTTTGCTGTTTGGATTTGTGTACAGTGTTTCATGTTACCACCTGAAGTTCAAGCAGCCTGACTTGGCATCTTGAGTGTATAATTATTCTTGTACTAATGTAATTTATTATTGTTGCTTTTGTGTAAACTGGGGCAAGATCTTTAATCTTCTTTGACTATAGTTTCCTCTCTTGAAAATTGTTGACAGCAAACCAAAGTATAAAGATTAATGTGAAGATTCAATTAAGGAAAACATATTAGGTACTTAACACTGGCTAGCACAATTAAGAAGTGAGGTAATCAGGCAATAATGGAAATACACAACAGGGAAAGTGGGGGAGGGAGGGAAGGAGAGAAAAAAAGAGAGATTCTGAGAGAGAGGGAGAGAAAGGGAGAGAGACAGAACTTATTACAGACCTAAATACTGCTAAAAATGATAATGTTAGGAAGTTCTGACCTGGGCAGAATAAGAAATTTATCAGCCACTTTACATGCATTAGGAAACATTAGCAAGGGAGTTAAATTATAGCTATAATGATCAAAAGCAAGTTATTTGAACCAAGTGCACATGGTGTATGATTGTTAAAAAACTGTAAGTGACAAAATGTTTACCAGAAAAAAACTGAAAAAGAAAAGAAAGAAAAGGAAAAAAGTACCTATGAATTTGCATTCATTAAAGGAAGATACGTTGGAAAATCATTTTCCATTCTTTGCTTTTTGGATTGTTTTCTTCTTTTTCAATTTAAATCCAAAGGAAGTCTTTATCTCAGAGAAAACAACATGAAACTATTTTGAAAGGATGAATGTCAGTGGGATCTAAAACAGGAAAAACATTACAAAACAAAGTGTGCTAATGCGGTGTAACACTGTGAATTGTCAAAAATGAAATTGTCTACCCTTAACATTGTCATTCATGACATTGCTCAAACAGAATGGCATTCTCAAAGGAAGTGGGAAGGGGATGAAAAACAAGAAGTGTCATAAAATGATTGCTTCTGTTCCAGAGACGCAGGATGCTGGCTGCTGAGGACCTAGTCAAGCATCTTAGCTATGAATCTGTTTGTGAATGTGTCTGTGATTTGCACCATAAGGTAAAGTGAAGAGAACATAAGACCACGTTGTAGGACTGCATGTGACGGTGCAAAAATAAGCAGGGTGTAGTTTGTCTTTAGTGTTATTTTCTTCCTTTGTGGAGCTTGCAGACTTTGCCTCCTCCTCTTTCTCCATTCACATTTCCACGAGTCGCTATTGATGTTAACTCCACTACTAAAAACAAATAGCACATTTAGCATGAGTCAGAGGTTTTAACATCCATTTTCACCATGGCCCTCCCATATTAAGGCAATTTAGCATTGTGGGTAGAACTGTAGAGGCAGACTGGTTAAATGTGACCCTCAGCTTTTCCATTAATTTTCCTGTAGATCTGACCAGACTTATAACATTACTTTGTTTCAACTCTCTCATTTGTTTAAAAAATGTTTAGGATGACAGAAATACATATATCATAAGACTGTAGACTATAGGACAGGCTACTCAGTTCTGCAGAGATAACATGAAAACAGGCAGAGACAATACCGAAAGTCATATTTAGGGGTATGTTCCAGTTCCAGTACAACTTTATTTATAAGAGAGGAAAGAGTTTGTCAACTCCTGGCTTGTATCATAGAAAATTTTTATGTGATTGCAACTTTAGACACAGCTCATTTGACACTCACTTTATATCTGGTACAACTGAGAGTCCAGAAGAGGCTATGCTGTTACCCAGCTCTGGGCAAAAAACACATAATTAGTATTACAACAACAACGAAAACCAGGTAATGTTCTTATATACTCGCAATAATGTTCTAGTTTGAATAGTTCCAGTAATGATGTCTAATTGTCCAGAAATGAAAGTTTCTCCAACAGTGCATCTGCTTTCCACTGATGTTAGATTCAGCTCTTTGAAAGCAGCCCCTGAGAGAAAGATTCTTCTATAAGCAAGAGGCAAAAGTGGGTGGAACTAAGACAGAGAAAAGGGAGAAACTAAACAAGGTTGAGATCAGAAGCAAAACCATGTGGAGGGTAGACCAGAGGCTGATCAAGGTGCTGACGAATAGTCTTATTCTTCACCATATTATTGCTTAATTGGTGTCCAGGGAGTCTGCGATAACATTGTCTTCCACATGCTCTTAACAATAGAGGAAAATACATAAATTAACCTATTTGAAGGTAAAAACCAGAGTTTCCTGCTACAATGTTGGTATCTATGTGAAGTTTATTTTTCATAGATAAAAATTTGTATGAATTATCTTAATATATCAATGATCACTTATAGTCTTTACAAATCCATTTTTCTGATTTGCTTTATGCAAAAGTCGAAACTGGTATCTGATACTTTAATCTTAAAAATATAGATTTTTAAAAATCTTCATTCTCCCAGGGGTAAGTAGAACCCCAATTTTAGTTGAAATAGCATTTGAATGGTTTTCTTTTCTCCTGTCCAATTTATACTTCCATCTCCATATGGAAGAATGGAACGGGGCAGACCGCTTCTCATACATCACATCTATGCAGCTCTTAAGAAAAACATTAAAACAATTAAATAAACATCTGTTTTATTGTTCAGGTTTCTCCTATAATTTCTTAAGTTCTTTCACTGTCTAACTTTAAAAGAATCTGTGGTCTCAGGCTCCTTGTTCCAGTCAGTGCAACTTTACACTAAGATTAAAATGTTCTGTAAATGCCAGAACTTGAATATAAGGATGACAAAAAGACCCTTTGAAAATACTAGTGCTATTTACATGATATGAGAAGTGTTTTGCTTATTTGCTTGTTTGTGTTCTTTCCTAGTATTTCATTGTATTTTTCGAGGAGAGTATCTTTTTTATGTGTGTATTGCTCCTTGAGACGTGACTCATATTTATTGTTTACACTTGTTTATGATTGCTTTTCTGCTACTACTGCAGAGTTAAGTAACCTGAAAAGCCTAAAATATTTATTGTAATAAAAGTATGGTGATCTTTGATCAAAATGATACAGCAACTATAGCATGATTGATGGTTGATAGAAGGAGGGTTGGGTCCTAGGAAACACTACATCTGTTTACGTAATTTGAGATCCTCAGGATTTCTACAACTTAGCTGACTGTATAGCTGTGTATTTTAAGTAGACACTACATTTATTCAAGAACATATCTCAAATTTTCATATCACCCACTAATAACAGTAATAATATCCAACCTCCATGGTTTATTTTGACTAGCATATTTTTATTGTATGGTTCCCCATTTACTCCCAATCAGCTCTGATATTTTTATTGCAAATTATATGAATATGCTTTTCTTATTTTATGCTTATAACATCAACATCCTGTTGCTTATAATTATCATGGCTCTTCCTCCTACTACTACAGTTATGCCCTGTAAGGGAAGGAAAAATGTCTAGTTCATCTTTTTATTCCATACAGGATATTTCCACATAAAGACTCAGTATATTCATTGAATTGGTGAATTAGATTTTGACACTCTATCTCATAAAGATGATTTTGCTGCATAATATTCAATTGCCTCTCACATCTCATGTGTATTGGTTATTTATACTCATGACTTCTGATAATCACAGGTATTTAAGAGAAGAATCTCAATTCTGTGGAAACTACAAGAATTTCCTTAGAACTTTGGCAAATAATTCCTACATAAATTGATTTAATCAAAGATTCCCAAAAGTTTGCATACCACCTACGGTGTTTTTCCTGAAATCCAAGTACCATCTGCTGTTACTTTATATATTTTGCTCAAATTTACTCATCTTTAACTTAAATAATATTTTAAAATTTTTATTACTAAATGTTTGAAGTGCATGATATTTACATTTCTTGTTTGTATTTCAAGGTAGGTGGTATCATAAAATTGAGAGAATCCCAGTATTATTGGCTATAAATCAAAAATAACCAATATAGCACGAAACAATCTGAAGACTGAATAACATTCAGTGAAACAGACAAATAAGTCTTAAGAAATGTCAATGGTATCTTGGCACTAAAGTGAGACTTTCTTGGTATTTTAATCAGAATGGAGAGAAGTTAAGACAAGTTTCTCGGTTTGCAATCATATTCAATCTAAATAAATATCTATGCAATGCAATATCTAAATCATCTGCTAAAACCATCAGAAGTCTACATTCTGCATAAGGCACATGATGAAAGACACCTTAGCTCCCAAAGCTAATCACTTAATCCTAAACTATCATAAGAGAAATTATATTTTTAAATGTACAATTTGGTAAAAATTAGTTGTTGGGTTTTCTTGTCTGATAGGAACTTCATCTTTTAGAACTATGGTCTTCCTCTATAACACTACACACTGCACACTGGTAGAAATACTTTTGCTCATTGCTTTTAATCATTTATTTGAACCTAAAACCAAATTTGTCTTCTCAAGAACTAGAAACAAAATGTCATCATGCAGTTTCTATTATGAAAGAACTATGCTAAAACAAATAGAAAAAATAGTGTCATTATCACCAACTCTTTAGGTTTCCAATTAAAGAAAACCTTCAGTCTGGCAAACTTTGACTGATTATTCCACCTCTTTTTTGAGAAAATGTTCTCTTAATTATAAAAGTGTCAATACTTTGACACTTTCAGAGTATTGTGGAATGAAAATAATAATAGAATTTATCTCATGGTATTTTGTAAGAATTAAATGAATTGTAGAGATGCGAAAATATAATTGTCAGCAAAGATCATTTAGTGTCAACGATATCTTGTATCTCATAGTTAGATGTGAAATGTAAAGGAATACTTCTGTTATTAAGAAAAAGCTGCTGTTAAAAAATTAAGAAAGTATGCCATGAGTACAAATGTTGAATAAAGTTTATGTAAATGCCTATAGAACAAAAGGTTATTTATGGATTTGTTCATTTCAAAGTCATCTGTTCTACAAACAACTGTAGAACTAGAGTTAATGCCATTATTTAACATTAACACAATATTTTTCATAGTTCTCAGTTTCTCAAATATCAGTTATTGTGACTTTCCATCTCTAGTCTCTTAAAATTTTTGTATATATTCCTGCATGAATTTATTTATATTTATTCAGTTGTATCAAGGCTATTTTCAAACAGTTTTCAGAGTGACAGTGACTGTGTGAATTGATAAAATGTAAGTAGCAATCACTCATATTCGATATAAGTATGATAATCTCAGATGTCCTACATTGGTGTATTCATTTATCCATCCTTGTTGACAGTTCTAAGGTCATTGGTGTAAGATAAATATGATAAGTTTGGGTCCCTATGTCACAATGGTTTTATCAGAAAGATACAGTTATTAATGACACCTCTCCTATCCATAATAGACATTTGTGGTTTTTACCTGATCAGCATCCATTTCTCTTCTCTCTAGTAAGAGAATGCTAATGATCTTTTTTTGGGTAATCATTCCCCAACCACTCAGAGTGCACATAGTTCAACTGTGGTTTACCACAGCTTCCATGCCAGAGGCAAGCACAAGCCCACAAAAGAGAAAGTGAATGTGGAAGATAGGACCATGAGCCAAGCCCCTCAGAGTAGTTTAATCTCTAACTTTGGAGTTGCAAAGTTGTTAATCTTCTCAGGGTCGCCAAACAGAATCTCAGATAGATCCTGTCTAAGAATGAAGCCAAATCTCATAAGACAGACTTGGGAGCTGCAATAGTTTGATCTCCCGAAACCACCTCTATGCAAAGCTGAACACCCCTGAGCTTTTCAGTTACTTGATCAAAATTTCACTTGCCTTTGGTGGTTTGAGTTCGGTTTCTCTCACTTACAGCACCAAGAGCAGTGAATAATACACTGCTTAGAAGCCTGCAAAAATTAAATGTGTAATGAATTGTTGATGCCATCACAGACCAAGCATGCCAGTAAGCAAAGAATTAACTATGATTAGTAAGTGCAATTAGAACTATTACTACTTAATACAAATAAAGTAAATGCACCGAATAATAAAAGCCAGAGTATAATAAAATTGATTTTTGCTTGTATAATTAATAATGGTGAGGCAGGTGTGGTGGTAGCACTCAGGAGACTGAGGCAGGAGGATTGCTGCAAGTTTGAGGCCAGCCTGGGCTACATAGTGAGTTCAAGGTCAGCTCAAACAATATAGTGAAAGCTTGTCTCAAAAAAACTAACTCCCCCACCACCAAAAAAAAAAAAAAAAAAATGGTGTTTCAAAATGAAGTTTAAAGAAAACAAAAAGAATAAAGCAAAAACCAGAAAAAAACAACCTAAGATACTGCAATTAGCTTTAGGTATATGAAAGTAGGGAGAGATTAATTTTGCCTGAGTCTGGAGACACCTGAGGCTTTGTAAGGCCATCATATCCCCCAATTATCTTAACTTTTAGAGTCCCCTTATCATAATGCATATTAAGTGTATCTTTCCAAATTAAATTTTGCATAATGATAGGTATAGCATTACATTATATAGATATTTAATTTAACATTCATTAATTTCAACATTGCTGCTTGTTTTAAAAATTAGAGCCAATATGTACGTTTTTCAAAATTCCAACTTGTTGGTAGGCCCTCAAAAGGTTTATAAATCCTAGGCTCGTTAGCTTTGGTATCTAAGTGGATGAAGAATTTTACTAAAAGAGGTTGAGGAAAGACTCCAGAGAAGTATGACCTATATTTTAGAAAAATCCACCTTATAATTTGAATTACTTATATTTGGACATGTTTTTGTGACCATCCTATGAAGATAACCTGAGGAGAAACTTGGGGAGTTATACCATCGACCCTTCTACTGCTTATACATTAGCTTTCAGAGCTGTATCTGCATTGATCCGGTACATCTCTTCTCCTACTTCAGGCTTTGAGAAGTAGTTGATCTAATGGATATCTTTTCCCATTTTGTGTTTTTATAGCATAGGGGATATGGTGTTTTATTAGGGCCAAGACTGTAAGTGAATGTAATTAGCATTCTTGTGGTGTCTGAGACTAGGTAATTTCCTGATAGAACAATTTTACCTCTGTTTCAAGCATCACTAATCTAATTTTTTTTACTTTGAGGTACACTTTTCTTTCTATAGTCTTGAAGATCGATTAATCTAGGTGTTGCTAAAAGGTATTTTCCCTGTCTGGTAACTCAGGTCTCAAAATTTCCTGTTGATCATGTGATTGTTAAAGTATGGAGAGCCTCTGCTGGGTTAAGATTTATTTCAATGGATGAGAAAAGCTGAGAATGTTAGAATAACTAATCTACAGGAGTTTCATTTGCAAAGTCACATGGTTATCAGGAAGATCCTGAGTCCTTTAATATTTTCTCATAAATTATGTGATTTTAGAGTCACTTAATATCTGTTTTTACTTCTTCATGTATAAAATTTAGGTAAAATAATTATTATTTGCAGTCATAATGTAAGGATTACTTATATTACTTTATATAAAGCTTTTAAAATGACACAATAATCTAATCATTTTATTATTAATTCTACTAATACTTTTAAATAATAACTTGAAATTATTCCTGCTGTATAAGGCTTACTGTGGACCATAGTTTTATAGGAACTCAGGTTTAGTGTTAATGTAAGCTGCTGAAAGGGACATAGGATTCAGTGAATATGGAATTCACATGCCTAGTTCAGTGGGGTAAAAATCTTCTTGAGCAGTAAGCTCCTAATAAGTAATTTATGATAATTTAGGATAGATTTCTTTTCCAATTTCTATGAAGGTAAGGTTTTCCAGGAAAATAAAGATGTTTTTGATTAGCATAAAATTGTTTGATAAAATTTAAATGATTCAGCATATCCTGAAGCACATGAAAACAAAAGATACATTCATATATATGTGATAAGGTTGTTTAAAATACTTTCGTATGTAAGACATGTGATAAGGTTGCTTAAAACAGTTCCTATTTTTACATTACAGTAGACCTGGGAAGCATATATTTAGCAACATTTTATTAGAAGGCAGCAAGTTTATAGTATTGTACTTACTGAAATTAATATGCATATACCTCTATTGTGTTTTCTTTCTACATGTCATTTCTGAATTTTTCCATCATAAACAAAAAATTCCAATCAATGTTTAAAGCTAAGGAAGTCATTATTCATTTTTGAGATAATTAAAAATTCAAATGGTTAAATGATTCAGTGCAACACAAGTCGCCTTTTCATGAAAACCACCTCTGTACAGGACAGGAGGGACTACTTGAGACTGGGGACACATCCATACTTGTTCAGTAATAGGTGACAGGCTATTCGAATACCTCCCCATAAAAAAAATGCATGAATTGCGTAGGTATCCACAGAGAGAATCATGACAGCAGAGAGACAGTGGCTTATCTTTTGGAATTTATTCCATGAGTATGCGAAATTAAAAAATTAAAAAATTAAAAAAAAAACTTTTTAAAGAATTTAAAATCAAGTAACAGATTCTTCTATAACCAACTATTCTTTATCCTTGACTTTGATAACACTGCAATAGTTCTCTTAAATTTGGGGTCCACCCTAATTTGACCTTTCTGATGATTTTGACTGTCCTTCACCAGAAGTTTCTCGTATAGATCCTCCGGTCTTTAGAATCGTAAAATACATACTCCTTTACTCAAAAACACAGGTCTTTATAGCACTGAATTCTGGAATACAGCAATAAGGAAAGTAAAGAAAGATCACATTTTTAAAAACTGCATTTCCGTGGGGTATTAAAATAGGTAAAAATTTAAAGCAGGCAAAGGAAATACTGTGTCAGTGTGGAACATACCCATTCTGTTGGCCCCAACCCAACTCTCAGTTCTGAGTTTCAGGTACATACAGCAAAATGCCCAGGTACCTTGCATTCCTAGCAGGTACCCAACATGACCAAGCTCAATGTGTTATCTCCATCAATTCTTCTCTCCCACCACCACTGAGCTACTCAAACCAGAAATCTGTGAGTCATCCTTGAATCCTTTTCAAATCTCTTTCTCTATATTCCATCTGTCACAAAGGTTAGCTAGTTCTCCCATATGACTGTAGTCACTTCTCTTCACTGTCACTATGATAATTTGGGACAACATCTCTCCGCTGGAGTCTTGCATTTGCTTCCTGACAAATCCCTCACAGACATAACTATCTTCTTCTGGTATGACTAAAACTCACTTAATCACATTTCCACTTCAGCCTACCCCTAACTCGCAATTGCTCCCGCCCAACTCTTCCTCCTGAATTAATAGATTCTCTTACTCTGGCAGTCCAATCTTACAACTATTCTTTAATTTGTTATACCCCAAATAGTTGCAGAAATACCTGGAACATTTCTTTTCCAAGTGCTGGTATCAGGGTAGTTAATCTTTCACATTCCAACTGAAGCATGATTTCTTCAGGTCAGTTTTACCTACATGGTCAGACTGAGTTACCTGCACCAGTTATGAATTCCAAAATCTCCTATTTTTTAAATTCATATGTTACATCTACAGTTGGTTCTATAATAGCTTTCTCCAAAAGTAGAATGTAGATTCTGAGAAGACAAGGATAATGCTTGCCTTTTCACCATGTCATCTTAGTGCTTGTCAAAAAGTGTTTGGCAGAGAGGAAGTGCTCGTTACAGATACATATGAAATAATGAATGAGCATTATACAGGAGGCTCATGGCAGACGATTGATAGTTGTGTTTCTTTTGCTACATAATCAGCAATGACTTTGAAGCATGATCTCCTAAGAGTACTTACACTTTGCCTATTCAGTATACATTGGGAATCTTGGAGGATATTCTCCAGCCACTGACACTTCTCCAAGATGCCACATGATTGTTCTAATTTTTCATATTTCTAGGCTTACCAGCAAAGTTTTCTTGAGAGATGTCCAGAGGTGATTTGGCTATACGATAAAGACCTATCTTAGGCATAACTCTATTTCAGATTTTTTAACCAGAAGGAATATAAGTTACAGTTACTAGTAAGAGATATCTTTGAGATATTACTGCATAGAAAAAATAATATTCTTTCATCTTTTCTCATTTTAAGTTAATTTTAATTTTCTCTGTTTTGGTCTTTAATAATTCTCCTTTCAACTTTGCCTTGATTTTTTTAAATGTGAGCTTCTTTATTCTTAGTCAATTATAAAATAATTGTACCAAATTCACATCCATTTAGTCTTTATAGTTGAATACCACTAAACTTTTTTAGTTTTCTAGCCATTTACCATGTCTTACGCACTTAAAAGATTGTTAATATGTATTAATCATATACCCACCATAAGCATACTTGTATCATTCAACAACAATCTAGTGGAGAAGTATTATTTTTTTCTTATTTCCCCCCAGCCCCCTCCCCCCAAAAAAGAAAACTGATATTCATAGCAGTTAAACGACTTGCTCCAGTTTAAAATTCATCAAGTATTTGAGCTGGACTTTGGATGCAAAGGTTTACTTTCAGTTCCTTTATGCTCTTAATTTGTCCCATGCTATTTTACTTGCTGGGACACTAGATATCTTTACTTAACTATGTCTTCTTTACTAATTTTCTTTGCATAGTATACACTTCAGTATTTACTGGGTCTTTGCTATGATTCTAGATACAGTGAGAGTATTTGTGGTCTGTTGAGTTTACTGAATTTTGTTCAATCAACCCAAACTGAAATGGGCCTAAGTAGAAGAGGTTGATAGTGCAGAAGATAAAGCATGAGTAGCTAATAGAAGGAAAACCCTGATTTATTTTCCAGGGGTAAAGAAATTTTGTAGGTCTTCATCATTTGTGTACTTGAGACTCTACTTTGTGAACTCTCTGGGTACACTTTCGATAATTAACCCTCTCTTCATCCTCATCAGCTTGTGGAAGGGATTCCCTTGTGTCTAAGAGTAAAGAAAAAGAAGAAAAGTAGCAATTTTCTTTTGGCCACAGGTCTGTGACGGTCAAGCCCTGTGAGTACGGACAGTGCAGACAGACATGGACACCCCTGTCCCCTGCGTGTGTATGTGTGGATGGCTTCCCACAAGTGCCAAGCCTGGAACAGCGCCACTCTGTAGAGGTACACTGTGCTTCTGGGGCTGTTTACCTGTCTCTTGAACCTGGAATCTTTCTTAGCCAAAGCGCACAACCCTCCCTGCTCATCTTTCATCCTAGGAAGCTGTCGGCTTCCAACCTTCCTGCTTCCACATTGCCCTTGGAACCATCTCCCTAAACTGCCCCCAAGTGCTCTCCTGATCAAGGCAGGGGAGGCGAGACGTTTTCGGGCGGTATGTGAGTCGAGAGAGCACAGCCCCTACCTGGAGCCTGAGCAGCCACGGGTGCTGCAGGGACCGCCAGGCCAAACACCACGCCGTCCCGACCCACAACCCCTCCTTTGCGCAGAGACCCGCGGGGCCAGCCCGGTGAGGTCGGTGCGCGGCTCCGCTCACAGCCGTGGGCGCGCGGAGGCCGGCGGCAGCGGGGAGCTGACTGCGGTGGTCAGGGACTCTCGGGAGTCGCGGTGGTCCAGGCTAGTGGTTAGGAACGCCGCCTTTCAAGTGAAGTCCGGGTTTCACCTCTCTCCACTTGAGTGACCTTGAGCAAGTTCCCCAGCTTCTGTGCGCCAGTTTCTAGACCCAGAATAACTGGGACACTGAAGGGATTGCTAAAAGCAAGGGTTGTTGTAAGAATTAATGAATGTAGCGCCCAGGAAGGGAAGGTGGTAGGAGCTCAGGTGCCGTGGCAGTGATTAGGGGCAGTAGGTGGTGGTCAGGACGGAAGATTCGCTGTGGCTTTTCCTGTGCTTCACTGGGGCGGGGGGTGGGGGGACACGGGAACACTTGTCCCCTTCGCCCTTTCTAAAATCCACTCGAGGAGGCTCGGTCAGCCCCAGTCCCCATGGTCGCTGTCTCCTCCCGACAGCCCCTCCCGAGCCTTCAGCGGAGGAGGAAACGTTTCTTTTGTGATTTGAGTCTCTCCTCTTCTCTTTTTTCCCTCTCCTCGCCCCACGCCTGCTGCCCTCCCCACCCGGTTGTCCGTAGAGAGCCGGGTCTCCCGAAGGGGGGAAGGGCCAGCCTCGGAGGTGTGCGAGTCTCCCCCATCCCCGGCTCGGAAAGGCAAGCGAGGACCAGGTGGCACGGAGACCCCGGGATATCGGGGGCCTCGGGCAGTCGCGGGGCCCCCGTCTTCGTTGCGCCTGCCTCCTGGGACCCCTGGGGCTGGTTATCCAGAGGCGCAGCCCCGAAGCGCAGGGCGCCCTGCTCTCCGGACCGGACACCCGGGCGCCTGCTGCGCGCGCCTGGAGTTGGTGGCCGGCGCGGGCCCGCGAGGTAAGGAGGGCGGTGGCGGTCCAGCCCTGCACGTGTGCGCGCGGGGCGCGTGCGTCCGGGGGCCGCGGGGACCCGGCCGGGGAGCGTCCCACCCCCATCACCTGCCCTTCCTGTGCGGGGCCGCTGCCCACGCCCTCGCGTAGCCCGCACCTGTGCTGGGGAGCTCGTCAGCCGCAGCCCTCACGCCTCCACGTCCCGTCGCCCCCTCAGCCCAACCCCACCCTGCCCACTGATCATTTCCCCATGCAGAATCGGAGCAGGACCTGGAGAGACAGCCTCGCCTTTCTGCTCCCCTCGCCCCCTCCCCCGCCTGCTATAAATAACCAGGACTAGCGGGTCAGGCACGTCACACTGCAAGAAACCAGGACCCCGAGGTTTTCTTCTCTGGGAATAGGGGGCAAAGGGCGAGGAGGAGGAAGGAGGAGGAGGAGAAAGAAAATCGCTCGTGAGTAGTGAAGAAAAGCTTGCTCCTTGACTCCTAGAAAAGACCTGGCATCATTTTATCTTTTTTCTTTCCCTTCCTTCCTTTACTCCCCTTTTCTTTCTTATTCCCCGCTCCCTGCCCCAAATCCACTGGGCTGCTCAGCTCTGCACCCCTCGCTGTCCTTGCTTCCCCCACTCTTCGGCTCGGCCCCCGCCCCGCGCACCCCCATCCTCCCACCGCCGTGTCGCCCCAGGCAGGGAATGCTGTTAGCCAAGAAAATAAAGTTCCAACTCCTCGCCCAGTCAGCCTGCCTAGACCAGCAGCGGGCTTCCAGGGGCTCCTGTTCTGCACCCTACACCTGCTCGCCCCGAAACTCTTAATCTGGTTTTGCATATTTAAACACACACACACACACACACACACACACGCCACAAAACCACAACTCGCGAGGTGCAAAACTGCTTCCTGCAACTACCAAAACTTACCAGGTGCTGCTGTAATTGTTTTTGTCTTAACGAAAGGACCACACGGATTTTACTCTGAATGCTCCTGTGGGTGTGTCTTTTTATATTATTTAAATATGCATATATTATACCTATCTGCTTTTCCCTTTTCCCCTTTAATTTTCTTTTTTTAAACAAGGAAATCTACTTGGTCCCCGGCAGCCGCTGCTGCCCCTTTGATGTTTTGGTACGCCGTGCGCATGCGCCTCACATTAGAATTACTGCACTGGGCAGACTAAGTTGGATCTCCTCTCTTCAGTGAAACCCTCAATCCCATCATAAACTAAAGGGATGTGGAGAGTCCGGAAAAGGGGCTACTTTGGGATTTGGTCATTTCCCTTAATAATCGCCGCCGTCTGCGCGCAAAGGTAAGTGTCTTTTTCCTTTCTCACTTAAAGAGCTGTCTGCATACCTCTGTGAGCAGAGAGGCTGAAGATGCCCTGTGTGCTTGCTTCCTTATTGATGCCTGTTTATTGTCATTTTTTCCTTCAGTGTCAATGACCCTAGTAATATGTCGCTGGTTAAAGAGACTGTGGATAGACTACTGAAAGGCTATGACATTCGTCTGAGACCAGATTTTGGAGGTAATGGGTTTGCCTTGCAAATAAGAAACAGCCCAGCTTCCGCGAAGCTCAGCTGTCTTTTGGGCTTTGTGTGCGCTCTCTTCCCTCTCCCCGCTTGTGGGTGCATGTGGTGTACTGAATGTCTCCCGATTTTTTCACACTGAGAAACTGATCCAAACTTAAGCTGGCTTGTTACTATCCAGCTCTTGAGAGGTTGTTCAGAGAGACTATCGAATTGGGTAATTGCTCTCCTTCGGCTTTACTGTCACAAATCCTTTGCTTCACTGTCTTTGTTGAGATGCGAGCCCCGTAAGTTTAGTTAGTGGTGTGCCTAGAGAATGTGTCTTACAGAAGGCCATCGTGAATATTTTTGAGGACAAGATGTGTAGGCAGTTGGTTGAGAGGTGGCATTAACCCCCTGCGCCCGCCTACTTTGGAATAGTTACTCTGGCCATGGTTTAAAGTGGCTGATGTCTGGATATTATCTTGTCCTTCAAGCCTCAGCATGGGGTGAGAAGGCAGGAGGACTGAAGCGGGTGGGGGAGTGGGGGAAATGGGCGGGAGATGGCTGGGGGAAAAGGACATCTTTGCTGCTGTGCTCAATATGCTAATGTGCCCGTTTAATTTTTCTTCAGAAGCTTATGGAACTCAAAGAGTTAAAACTTACCCATAGAAGGAGGTTGGGAAAGAATGAGGCAGAGGGAGTTTTTGAGAATACTTATAAAAATTCCTTGGACTGGAAAAATTCTTGTGCTTCTGAGAGGTGTGTGTGTGTGTGTGTGTGTATTCACACACTGAGACTTCTCACATGTGTGGACATAGCTGGACTTCCTCGCCATCATCACACATGTGTGCATGTTCAATGGAGCAGTTCCTAGAAGAGTGATCACCCAAAGGGGCAGGAAAGTGAAGCATTTGAGGGTTAGCAGTGGAGAGAAGTTTGGGGAGTCCCATGCCTGGGGACAACTCTTGTTAGAATGCATAAGTTCTGAGAAGTCACATGGCTGACCCTCTTGGCTTGCAGGTCCCCCTGTGGCTGTGGGAATGAACATTGACATTGCCAGCATCGATATGGTTTCTGAAGTTAATATGGTGAGTTACTGAGGTCTGTGCTGTGTCTTGAAGATCTTTATTTAAGGACTGAGAGGAGGAGGGACCCAACTACCTGGGGTGGAGTATGCATAAAAATATATATGAAGTGGGGGCAAGGGCAGGGAATTCTGCTTTGGGATCTTGTGTTCCAGGTTACAGAGTTGACTTTTGTTCATCAAAATTACCAACTGGTTCTGTTACTTGGGTCTTGGTGTAGAGTGAGTAAAATGTGTCACGTGTTCACATGTAAAATGTAGCCACATGCTGGAGACCCTCTGTAGCAGAGGCATTTCTTTAAGACTAGAAAATTCAGTTTATCAAATGATATTCTGGGTTGGGGTTAGTTCAGGGAAAAGAAGAGAGATTTTCATTTAAATGAAAATGTATTTAACAGAGACAATAACCTGTGGACTAAATGTTAAGAAGATTAAATAAATGTCTCAGGGATACCTATACCCACTTGTTGCTTTTGGAAATCACCACTTTATACTTAATGGCAAACTTCCTCCGCATCCCCATGGATATAAACCTTCTTTAACCCCTTCTGCTTACCAAAATAAATATAATTAAATCTGCCCCCCACCCCAGTTTCCAAAAAGCAAGCTCAGTCTCATGTGTCATCTCTGATCATTTTTGCCGTGCTATTCATTATGTGCCCTAAGTCCACACAGCTTTTTGACAGCTGCCCTCCTAGTAGCTACCTCCTTAGACTTGGGGCAAGTGCTAGTAGAATAAATGTCTGTGTTCCCCAACCGGGAAGCACTTATGGGGGGTTTGCTTCATGCAGGAGCGCCCCCTGCTGCCAATGTTGGATCACTGCAGACATGTATCAATGACAAGTGTCCCGGATTCCACCACTTACAGCATTTCTCCAGTGACTTTTCTATTCTGTGTTGTGAAAGTTTCCCATTTTAAAAACTCCCTGCAATTAAACCACAGCTTAATGTAAATGTCAAGTGTTGTTTTCAATTCTGACAGCTTACATCACTTTTCAGAATAGTGTGTTATGATATTATTCTATGTAAAAAGTGGGTGATAAATTAAAGAAGGGAGTATATGTGAGCTTCTCAGAAAAGGTTCCAAGTCAGCCATTAAAATTTAAAACTTAGGACACTTATTAACTCAAGAGGCCCATGGCACTATGTTTAGGATGTGCGCTCACCATCACTTAAGTTTTCATATTCCCACAATTCAAAAAAGGAGGAAAGTCAAATAACCAGCATATCCCCTAAATCGTTGATAATCTGGAGATATCTTAAGATTCTTAAGCATTTTCTGTAAAGTCAAATATTTCAGTAATGTTTAATGGTGTGAATCTTCTTGTAGTCTAAATGTCTGGAAAAGATTTATTATAGTGTAGGATGTAAATATAGACTAAAAACCATGATTTAACCTGTGTATGGGATAATTCAGGATAACACATTATGAGACTCCCCTATCTGGATAATATTTTTGCCTCAATAAGTTACTTTCTTAGATAAACATTTCCTTTTGTGGGGTTTGTAAGGTTTTTACTAGTTTATAATTTGAATTCCACATAAACACAGAAAATGCCCTAAAGTATGTGCCTCTAAAGTCCCAAGTACTTGTATTTAAATTGTGTTGCTAAAAGCAAAGTTATAATGAAATCGTGTGTGGTTCTTTGTTTCCCACATGTGGTTGAATCAGACTATTTTCCCCCTTTCCATTTTTCTTTATTTGCATTTTTTTCTTTCTCTCAATTTTTACTGCACTCCTTGATCTTTACTAATTACCTATTCAGACCATCACCAAAATGGTATTTTGTGGAAATAAATTAAGGCAAAGTTAGAATCCAAAGAGACAATCATGAGGTCACTAGAGTTTGCTGCAATAGGTTAGCTAAGAACTTAGATGTATTACATCAAGCAGTATTTCAGGGGCTAGAGTTTTTGTTGCCTTAAATTCTGTTCATTTTTCCCTGCATGTGACATTTTTGGAGAGGTATCTGTGGTGGATACAAATGTCAAGATCTGCTAGTCAAAATATAGATCCAGCTAAGGCAAGGTGTCATTATTTAAAGCTATTTACTGTTGCTGAAAAATCATGGGATGTTGAAAGTGCAAAAATAAATGTCAGGTTGTAAATGGGACAGCATTGCAGCATTAATTATTAGAACCAAGTGTTAAAAATTCCAAACCAGTTTCCTTTCTTATCCTCATGCTAATTCATGGGTTTGTCTAACTACAGCTTAACTTGTTGAAAAATTAACATTTATTTAATCTAGAAATGTGAATGATCATGAATTATTTGTGCAAAGAAAATTTTTGTTATATATGTTAACTTGTTTTTCAATATAGTATTTGTTTTGAAGCAACAGAAGAATGATTCTATCCTTAATGCCTAAATAAAAGAGGATGTTCCTGTATATTACCTATTGTATTCATGTCTAAAAGGGCTAGGACCTTTTGGTTGGATTTATTTTCTAAAAATGGTGGATTGGATATTTAAGTGAAATCTTCAAGTTGATTAACATATACATGTCTCCCTCATTGTACTTGGTGGACTGGATAATTGTAACTTGCTTATGAAAGCACGTCTTCTTTTGAAGAATTGTAGGAAATAGACCATTTAAATTGTCTTTGACTCATTTGTACTGAAAGAATAAAAGTCTCTGTCAATGTGATGCTCCTTATAAATGGCAATGACAGAAAGATCCTAACCGAATCAGGAAACTTGGATGCTAGTTCTACTTCTGTTGCTTAGTCATACTGTGATATTCACATCCAGAGTGGGCTCAATTTTCTTACCTGCTGAAGAATGGTAGTCTAATTTACCTATGTTAGGTAGCTACCAGCATTAATACAATGATATATGGAAATGTCTTGCTCTGTGAACATAACTCACTGAACATTGATGGCCAGGCTAGCACTCCAGAAATCCAGTCCCATTGATGCCTGAGTGTGCTCGAGTTGTCAGTAAGTCTCAGTCTCCTCATGCTTGAAAAGAGAATGGACAGGTTGACTGAAACTCAAAGTTACCTGTGCTTCCCTTTTGCTTTGTAATACAGGTCTTTTAATTACAAAGAACTTCCAGGAAAATGTGAGCCTTTAGTAAAACATGAGGAAAATGCAGAATTCCTGAATGGCATACGGTTATGAGTTGTGAGTCCTTAGGAAGGTAGTGAGGGTATTGAGGTTTTGGCGATGATATCCAGGTACTGTCACTCAGCGGAGACTCAATGGAAACGCTCTTAGGCAGTAGTTCGTCTTTGGAATGAAATATATTTAGATGCCTTGGTTAAATTGGCAGGAATCTTTTTGTTAAGATTCTTTGATGAGAAGTGCATTTTAAGATTCAAATTTGGCTCTGAGGATTAAGGACCGAAAATAGCTTTCTCTTCATTTAAAGCAGATTCTTCTCTATCTTGAAACAACGTATTTGCCAACCAAAGAGTGAAGCAATATTTCACTTTTGAGGACAGAATTCTAGTAAACACATACACAAATTACCTTTTTTTTACGGAATGGCAACTGGAGAAAAGTACTGCCACTTTTTAAAAAACAGATGTTTCTTGCATCACCAGCTGCACAGTTTAAAATTCCACTCAACAAATACTTAGCAGGCACGATGAGCTGGGAAGCGTGAGGTCTCACAGACAGCAGTGAATGAGACCAACTTTTCCCCAACCTCACGAAACTGAAAATCTAGGTACTCACTATTCTAAATTCCATCCTACTTCTTACTATACTTCTGTTTAGCTTAAGTCTTACAGTTTCTCTAAAACCACTTCTGAGCAGCCCAGTAGGTGTGGAGAGTCTCTCACCTATCCATTCCTTTGTCACTTATTTGGTATTTGGTGTTTGGTGTTTCAAGATACCTTGTATGTTACAGCCATTGTATCTTCTAACCTGTTTGTAAATTACATTTAGACAAGTCCTAGTGTCTCCTCCAGTGTGGGAATGCTACAAATATTTAGTGAAGAACTCATTTCTTAGCTGTAATTTGTTATTATTATTTGTCTTTGTCACACACTGTGCTATCTATGTGGGGAAATGGAGCATGGAATCATTGTGCTCGATTTCAAGACATTCAACATTTAAGAAAATAATGTAATGCCAGAAGTGTTTTGAAGGGGACACACATAGAGCATAGTAGGATAAGTTATTAATGCATTACAAAGAAATTGAATTGGTGATGAAAAAGGTTACAGGTCTGTAGATAAATGTCTTAAGAAAAGAAAAGTAGTGTATCGGAAGATATAACCCTAGGAAATAAATGGTTTTCGGCGTTTGCAAGTAGCTTTAAAAGGCTTCTTGGAGTGGGAGTGGGGAGGTGACAGAATTAGTGTTCAAATCATAGCGATCAAATTTTAAAGACCAATTGTGTGTCTTACTCAGGAGTTTAACTTTTTCCCCAAAGACAGTAGGGACTCATGAAAGGATATTGATGAAAGAATCACACTTCTGGAAGATGTTTCAGTGGTGTGGTAGGTGGATGGAAGTGAAGGGAAACCTAAGATTGGGAGATACATTGAAATCTACAGAAAGATCTAGGCAGCATGGACAAACTGCTTACAGGAGAAGGTATAAGGTCAGGGTATTTATGAAGTGGAAGTGGCAGAACTGAGTAGATCCCAACTTTCCCATTCCATCATTTATCAACACAGCGAAGACAAAAGAGGCAATGGAAGCTGAGAGGATAAAGCTCCCATTTGAGGCAGTGAGTTCAGTTTAGAAAATGATTTTCCTAAACACATAGGAAACCTCCCAGTGGAGATAACCAACCAGGAGGTGATGGGAAAATATAGTTCTACAGCTGAGGAAGAGATCGGGAACAGAGAGGTGGACTTGAACATCGTCAGCATCTAAGTGGTGCTTATAACTATATATAGAAATGAAATGAATAGAAGAAAAAAGGAGAAGATAGCTAAAAATGGAAATCTGGTGAACAAGTATAATTTAAGCGGAAAATTGAAAAGGAAGCCACAAAAGCAATTCTAAGTATCTTGGTAGCAGGCAGAGTTAGTGTGAAAGCCTCCAGATAATCTTCGAAGTCAGTGCACAGAAAAGTTAAAAAAGGGGAGGAAATGGCCAGCTGCCTCAGATGCTATCAGAATCCATTGAAATAAGTTGCAAGACAAGAGCAAAATAAAAGATAGATAAAAGGAACCAAGAAAGTACTTTTTTCACAAATGGTAAGGAAAACAAATGATGTAGAGTTGGGGAGGGGAAAGTAGGAGAGGGTGTAAAAAGAATTAAGATATGCACATTTACCAATCTTGCTCAAGAAATGTGGACGTTGTGTACTACACACGTGTACTAATGAAATAATTTTTTAAAGTAAGTTTAAGAGGAGGGTTAGTGTTTGGAGACTACATTTTTGAAAAGTTTAGATCTGGAAAGAGGTGGTGAGAGGGAAATTGTTGAAGGAAGGAATACATAACTTTGGAGGAAAAATAGCCTTTAAAGGGAACAAGTTAAAAATTTCAAGTGAGAGGTAACAGGGCAGGAAGCTAAAGTATTTCTTGTCTGAAGACCAGCCTGCTCCCTATGACACAGGAGACATTTTCTATTGAGTTAGAGGAGATTACAACTGGCTGTTGTGGAGAGTAGGTAAGTGAGGTCACTGAGCAAACCTGAAGAGGGTTGAAGGTCTGTGAACACCCACAGACCACAGACAGGCTTAATTATAAACAAATTACACTTAGAAGCTCTCCTGTGTGATGCTGCCAAGGCGCCTCCTCTTTATCTTCTCTTTCTCCACTCTATCTTCTACTCCTCTTCCACTTGTAAAATGTTCAGTAATCGCCATCATCATCGTCATCATCATCATGTTCCCTAAATGAAATGCAATAATTATAGCTGATTATTGAGTCCTTAACTCATACATGTATTAATGCCATCCTTTCAATCGAAACTCATATTATAACTGAGGTTGCTACAATCAGCTTATTAAGAACAAGGAACTTTGGAGCCTAGGAGGTTAAGTGACTTGTTCAAGGTCACATGAGTAGTGAATAATGGCCTTCGCATCCCTTGTTCTCAGCATTTGGCTATGCTGTACTTTTAAATATAGCACAGCTTCATTTTTTTTTTAACATTTTCATTCCATGAGGATTCTGTATCAATGTAACTTTTTTTTATTCTTATTTTAAGTTTTAAAGAGTGAGAAGATCAAATAAAAGCAATCCTTTATTTCTACTGTTGTGCTCCTCCTTCTCTATAAAACATCTTAATTTTATTTAAATGATACTTTCAAGTAGGTGCTTTGTTCAGTGCATATTACATACAAGATGTGGTCCCCATCCTGAGGAACTTATACTTTGTATGTATTGAGCACAGTTTAAACTAAGCAATAAAAGAGGATTTATGTAAGATTTTGCAAAGCTGAGGCTATTGCTTTATCATAAATTCTTTCATTCATTATGAGTGGGTACCATTTGTTAATTTGTCTAGTAATTTTTTTACTGCTTCAGCAAAATCTTTCAGATAACTATCAAGATCAATAATTTATGATAAACAATTGTCATAAAATGTTGCCTACTATATTCTCAAGAACTTTAAACTGTCTTTGTGGTTTAAGCACGTACTATGTGAAAAGATTGATTTCATTCATTTATTTCTTCTATTATGGAGACCTCTTTTTCAACTCAAGATTTTTTTTTTTTTTTTTGGTTGAGAATAAGTATTTGTGCTTTCTAAGCTGTTTCTGCAAATAATTCTCTAAAGGTGCCTGTTTGTTCCTCTTTCCTAATGTTTTCTCTATCTTGCTTGTCTAATACAAATGCAATAAAGATTACATCTCTAGCAAGCTTATTTCATCTAGTTTTAGACCATTAGGTCATTTCCCTGTGTGGAAAGCTGTCCCGTGCACTGGCAGGTAAACAGCATTTCTGATTTTTACTCACTAGATGCTGTGGTGCCCCCAAAAGTTTAAAAATCAGAAATCTCTCTAGAAATTGTTAGATATCAACCTTGAGAATCTTTGGGGTAAAGAGTGGTGTTGTGCTTTTTTTCTCAAAGAAGTAAACAGAAAGAGATGTTCTTACCAAGTAATGGTTTTGTGCTTAATCACTGGTTTCATTTGTATTTAGTTGTGCATTGTGAGAAAAACAACTAAAGAATATACTAATAAACACCCACATTCTCATTGCTTTATTAAAATTGTTTTAATTCTCCCACATTACATACTAGCTTGTGTGTTTTCTTATTCAAATTTTGTACAACATACTTAGTTATCATATCAATAAAATATTACACTATCCATTTTAATTCAACTGATGAGACATTTTTACAGTTGTATTGTTAAAAAATACATACCACCAGTACTGCCAATGTAAACCTGTGTGTAGTTTTTATATTTTTTCTGTGATTTTATGTAACTCTGCAAACATATAAATGTATTGGCAATTTCATTTTTATTCATGATTTGTATTTTTTTTAAAAAAAGAATCTATTAGTAATTTTATACTTTATTAGCAATAATTCTAGCCACAGATTATTTGCAATAAGAAGCACAATATTTACTATTACTTATATGCAATAATATACAAAATATAAATACAAATCATATACAAAATAGTGTTGAAACAGCATATAAGTGCAAAATTTGTTTTAAGTTTTATATGTTATTTGACTCATATCTACACAACTACTCTCCATACTGTCTCTATCCTGATCTTCATCAGTTTTTCCAAAATAACTACATTATATATGATATAAAAATACATTGAAGCAGACCATTAAACGCAGCAGCAGAAGTTAGATTGTTATGAGTTTTAAAAGATACAAACAAAAGATTTATGTTACATCTATTCATGCATTTTGTTTGGAAAATGGATATTTTATTAAACAAGGAGAGATATGGGTTTATATTAACCTGTCACAATTTATATGTGAAAATATAGAGGATGTGTTTGGCCCATTGGCTTTTGCTGGTGTTCTTTTTGTTAACATTCTATCTGCATCTCCACTGCCAAGTCTCATTTCCTTACTCTATAATTTGGCACCTACTGCCCATTTTCCTGCCAAGAGGTCTTAACTTAGAAGTAATTCGTTGGGCAATGAAATAAATTCTCTCCTAACACAATAGCAGCAATTAAATTAATGAAGATTTTAAGGTGAATCTTAAAACTTGCACATATCTTAGGAAAGTAATGTGTGTGTAAATCGTAGTGGAAGATCAGAGATTTTAATGACATTATTTCCATGCATCCCAGGTGCTAAACACATGCCTATATGCTCAACAAATGTGAACTGGATTTGTAGGAGTAGTTAAAGGGCTGTCGTGTGTCAGACTACCAGGAAATATTTACCGTGTGTTAGCCGAACTGGCACTGTGCCAACCTGGCTAATTTTAAGGTGGTTTTGAGATAATTCTTACAGAGGGAGGAAGTTTCTTTATGGGACCTGGAAGAAATAATCTTAATTGCCTATGGGAGAAAGGGAAGAGGGAGACAAGGATGTTCTGGATAGTGGTACAGGAAATTGGTGTATTTCTCAGGTAAAGAACGTGACTTAAAATGCTGAGAATTATGTGTTTAGTGTTAATTCTCAAACTTTTCTGTGGGAGAGAGTCATCTGAGTCTAGTTAGTATTCATATTCTTGAATCTATGCCTAGAACATGATTTAGTAAGTCAAAGGGTTCAAAATTTTGCATTTTAAGAGCTGTGTGGATAACTCTGGTATAGGCACTTCTGGGTAGGGGAATCACAATGTTAAGAACATTAGTTTATACTGAAATTAGAAGCAAATATTATCACTAGTATTGAAGGGACAACTAATGATCAGTGTCCAATTGTACTGAGTGCACTTGAGATGATAAAGATCTAAACTGGGTGTGTTTTGTAGAGAAAGAGTTTTTAGAAGAGAAATAGCTCAAACTGACCAAGAAAGAACTATACAACATGAATAAGTAAAAAGTAAGAATAGCTGTAGGAGAGTACATGGATGATATGAAGAAGGCCATTGCATGCTACCAATAATATATTGCAAAGATAAAAATTTATTACTATCTCACCTATTGCTACAAATACTCTATGACCAAGGATACAATATTCCCATTTGCGAATCTGGAAAGTAAGGTTGAGAGAGGTCATATACTTTCAGAGATGATAAATGCATGAGAATGATAGGCTGCATATATAGGTAAAACTCATTGAGAAGTGTGCAGAACAGATGTAAGTGCTTTGATAGATGCTACGACCTAAAAAGTCTGAGGCCATAATGAGTAAAGATGAAATTAGAAGACACTAAGGGTAAGCAGGAGGAAGATAAAAATCATTTTCAGTTCTGATTTTTAATTTTTAAGAATGCCATTTAGAATATTCACACTAAGTTTATTGATATATATGATGAAAAGACTCATCATTCCATATTTAGGATGTTTGACTAAAACGCTCTGTAGTGGGGAAAGGAGAAGTTCCTAACTTGTTTGTGCTATGAATAAATAATAACTACATCAGTTAGTTATTTTAAGATGTTTGAAAAAATCAGGAAATAGCGACATTTTAATAGACACTTTAGGATAATACAATTTGGTTATCCTTTCCCTGTATTAAAGATGGTAATTTGGTTTTGTAGCTGTCATTGTAGTTTTTCATATTTTTATGTCAGGAAATTGCCACTGACGTCACTTCTTGTACAGTATTTGTGTCTGCCTCAGGATAGTGCTTGAAGCACACACATCAACCTAAGACCAGACTTGTTGAGCATCTTGGGCTTGCTGAGTTAAAGATCAGTCATTGAGGAATAGATGCAAGATCATTGAATCAAAAAATTTTAGAAATTTTACCTATAAACTTTGACATGATTCTTGTGAGTCATTTTTCTGTTCCTACAACATAATATCTGAGATACTCAATTTAAAAAGAAGAAAGGTTTCTTTTGGCTTACAGATTCAGTCCATGGTCACTTGGCCCTATTGCTTTGGTGACACAGAATGACATGCTGGAATCAGGGGGAAGATGAGGCCAAGTGAATAGGTGGAAAGTAAGGAGGCCGAGCGGCCTCATAGCAGAGGGGGAGCAAAGGAAAGAGGAAGAAATAAGACCTTGTGTCCCGGTGTTCTCTTCCAGAGTGCAGACTGAGTGGCCTAATTTCCTCCTCCTAGGGCCCACCCCTCAGTAGTGCTCGGGGCTGGGGATCAAACCTTCCTTGCATGGGCCTTTAAGAGACATTTCAGAGCCAAACTATAGAAACTCTCTTTTGATGAAATAACTAATCTCTAAAAGTCAGTCTTTATTCTCCTTTTTTATTTTTAAATTTAGATACAAATAGTGTTCTACTTCCCCTTCCCTGTCCCTCGCTGCGCCCTTTCTCCACATCTTGCTCCTCTTCCAATTTGTAAATAAAATGGCTTTATCTTGTTATTTTACCACTGGCTAAGAGCATTAACACTTGGTATTCCAGTTAGGTAGAAATTTGTTGTTTAATAGAGCTTCATTTCTTTGATTCAGTGGCTTTAATCAGAAAGGCAATTGTTACACATATATTTTGCTTTCAAAATTTTAAGATTACAATAAAATGCCTCTTACTTGCTTATATTTTCATTTTGAAATGTAGCTGCATTCCTTGAGCCCTGGGTTTTCCATTTAGCTGTTGCAGCACAGTATCCTGGAGGGAAGATCAAACTCTACTTAATGCTAACACCTTTAGATGTTAACAAGAGACAGACATAAGAGCTGGAGAAAGAGGTGGCAAGAGAGGTAGGGAACAGTATAGTTCCTAGCCTGGAGGAATGTGTAACATGTCTTAAATATGTGAGTGAGAAGAAGATGGTCTTTTGGAGGTAGGGGGCAGGGTTGGAGAAAAGGGTGTCGTATGCTGGACTTGAACTTACTATATAGCCCAGGCTGATCTTGAACTTACAGTGCTCCTCCTGCCTCAGAATGAGCACAACACCTCTAGATTCCATGGAACTTCACATGGATACACATGAAAGAAACAGGATAGTGCTTTGAAACAAAATTTTTGCACTTCAAATTTTGTGAACGTCTTTTGATCCTATCTGCAATTCCTCTAATGGTTGTAAAGTTTTTTTTGTTTTAATTATATGCCTTTATTGTACTTTTAAAATTAGTCATCCATTGATGGACATTATGATTATTTGGAGAACTTTGCTAGTATG